>PVKS010036290.1:0-19456 GCA_004027875.1 Aplodontia rufa | reverse complement strand
ACAATGACCTTGCAGCCTTCGAGGGTAAATGGATGGTTATGGAAGAGATCATGATGAGTAAAATCAGCTTAACCCAGAGATCTAAGCGTTGATTGTCTCCACTCATCTGTGGAGGTGGGGACTAGACCCTGGACAATGAGAAAGTTGGTCTAGAAACATGAGTTAAATTCAGATAAGATGTAATGCTTTACAATTTAATACTATTTTTAGAGTTATAACGGGAAGGGGAAGGGAGGGATAAGGGAGGGTAATTGTGGGGGGGCACTCCTGGGGACAGTTGCAATGACCAGAATATATACACATCTTATACACATTTTATATTGTTTTGTTAAAATCTTGCAAGGTTGCTCAAAAATAAAAAAATTTTTAAAAAAAAGAAGAAATGGCATAAAAAAGGGAGACCAGACCAGTAAAGATAAACCTGCCCCCACAAAGCACTCCCCAAGAGCAGCTCTGAAAACCAGGCTGCCTCACCGAGTACACTGTGAACTTGAAGTCTAAAGGCACAGTTTTCAATCTTCCACCAGCTGTATAACCTCGAGAGAGTTTCCCTCATGTCTCTGAGCCTTCAGTTTACCTTTTTTAAAGGCAAGTTTAAATAAATTAATGTATGTGAGTAGGCCTTGGGAATATTGTTAAGGAATTTTAGCCATCTGTATCTCATAGACTCACTTGGGGAACTTTAAAAAAAATCCAGATGCTATAACCCTATCTTTAGAAATTCTTGTTCAAATGGTCTGGGGTAGGGTCCAGATACTTTTTTTAAAAAGTTCTTGTATTTTTTTTTTTTTTAAGAAAGAGAGGAACAGTAAGAGAGAGAAAGAGAGAATCAATTTTATTTAGTTTTTCATCTGATTTCCGTTGCTCTGACACTTTGTTATGTACATAGTGCTGGGTTCGAACCTGCGTCCTTGCACATGCCAGGCAAGCGCTGTAACTGCTGAGCCACCGCTCCAGCCCCTCTTGTATAATTTTTAATGTGCTCCCAAGCCAAAGATGGCTGATAGACAGCACCATCCTCTGGGGTTGCTTAAACTCTCATAACTTCTCTGGACTGGGCTGACTGTCCTCTACCCTTCACCCCTTTCCCACTTCATCACCTTACTCCTCACGAGGCAAAGCCTCCTCACCAGGGGCATCCTCCATTCTAAGCCTGGGGTGCTTCCCACTTATTTGTTTTATCTCTGCATCCCTGATCATTCACGCTGGAAAGATTGCTTTCTGGATGTGCCTGGTAGATTCTCAATCTCTCTGTAACCCTGCATAGAGGCTTTTGTGTGTTTGTTTTCATTTACTTTGTTTTTCTATCAGAGTCCAACAGCTGCCATTCTTCTCCCCTAGCAGTTTATGAACCTAACTGCTTCTGTACATACCTGTGCATTTGAGATTGGTAGGAGCTGACTCACAGGCAAATCCCTTTGAAAAGTGTGGGAGGGATTTTATATTCCTTAGTGGTCTTAAAGGGCAATTTCTGAGACGAGTGTAACATTAATTATAAAAATGTCATTATGACACATTTAATTCCCATTTTACTACAAATATTCCTGAGATAAACTGATGATACAGTTTGTAGTTTAAATCCTTTCTTCTCATCCTTTTGTCTTCTTTACTTTACCCTCGCTCCCCCTTCCTTCCTTCCCACAAAGGATTTATTAAGCACCTGCTCAGTTAGGTGGTACTGAAGATAAAAAGTTGAACAAAAATATATTCTGCCATCTATAGGACTCCTAGTCCAGAGATAAAGAAAGAAAAACACATTACAATCTGAAATTTGTTGCAATGGAATTGCACAAACTGCCACAGAACCATTCACCTTTGTTGAAAATATTCACAGGGGAGAGGATATTGGAGCTGAGTTTGGAAGAATGAGCTAGAGGTCTCTTCAGGTGGAGCATGTGCAATGTGGGGACAGATGTGCAAAAGCCCAGGGCATGAACTAGTGGTGCGTGCTGGGAGAACTGCCCTGGCAGATCTGAGAAGAGAAGGGTTTTCTTGTAGGAAGAAAGAAGACAAATAGGGATTTATGTCCAGGACTTGCTACTAGAAGCAATTCTTAGAAGAAACTTCTATCTTAATCTGCTTTGGTCCCCATTTCTCAGGGCCCCACACTGTTTGCTTAGCACTCAAGGAAGTTGCTGGTTTAGATTTTCTCCCGCTTTACCTGTTTGCTCACATGCTTACCTGTTCCAGGTCCTCAGGCCTTTTCTGTTCCTCACTGTAAACTCATTCCTGCCCCAGGGTCTTTGCTTTTGCTCTTGCTCTTGCCGCTCCCTTTGCCTGGATTACACAGGCTGGGAGCCTCCTGACAGTTTCAATCTTAATTCAGACATTGCCACCTCAAGGAAGGCTTCTCCGACCATTCCACCTGTATTCGGCCTCCTGAACTCACCCTGGTAAACATTATCCATAAGCAGTGGGAGTACAGAGTACAGAAGCGGATCTTCGTTTACTTGCTCGTGCATTTATTGTACATCTCTCATCCTATTTCCAGGTTGAATCCCCAGAACTCATTTAGTCCATAGCACTTGCTAACGTTCAGTTAAAGTTTTTATTTGCTGAATAAAACATGCTACCACATAGTTTTGATTGGAGCCATCTTTTCCCAGGGATCAGAATACTCATCTTCTTTCCGGCTTTATTCCTAATATCAAGGGGTTCAGAAACAAGATCAGAATTGTTATTGATGAGTGTGAAAGAAAACATAAAGAAATCGAGAGCCCTAAGCTGCGCCCTGACTTGTTGAGACTTCGTGAAATGTCCTTGCCCTACAACAGAAAAGACTCATCCACCTGCTGCCTCTCCAACCCCAGGTGTCTCTGGAGCTCCAGGCATTGCATGTGCTTCTCCGCCCTCATTTTCCAGCTTCCCACATCACTTCTCCCACTGGAGTTTCTCCTCAGCTCTGTCGTTCCTGTAGTCACATTGCTGTAGCTGTGACTCTGAAAGGCACCTCCTCTTCATACCCTCAGGATTCGGGTCCTGTGTACAATGTGGCCCAAAGGATAGGAGCCAGCAATTTGCACGCAGCTTGGCAGAGGCAGGGGGCTGCAGCGAGAGGGGAAGCCAAGAACAACTCTAGGAGCAGTGACTTGGCTGCTTATTAGTTGTTTATTTTGTACAAACTTTGAGGATTTTGAGTGTCTTTTTTACATATTTCCAATGTAAGTAAATTCTACCAATGAAAGCATTTTCTAAACCCAGTTTTTTTTTTTTTTTTTTTTTTGGTTAAAATGGAAATTAATTCAAAGAGCATTTTTTAAGAAAGAAAAACAGCAAAATAATCTGAGGAGCATGTTTATCCCCCATCCAAGGAAGGGAGGCTTTGTATCAGCTGAGGACTCCTCTTTCTGAGCCTTGAAAGTACAGGAAGGAATGCTAGAGCTGAACGCACATTTTCAATTCAGCCACTTCGACAATTTTAATTACCTGATAGAAATCAGAGAAGGCAATGCCAAGTGGTATTTGAACCTGTCATTTTCTTTTACCATTTTGGGGACTCAGATGCTTTCCACCCTAATGTGGCAAAATACTCAATCAGCTTAAATTACGCATGTACTCCAGATCAAGCCAGCTAGACGTCAGGAGCAATTCGTTCTTTCCTTCAATTTGGAAGACTGAAAGCCAGCAAGATAAAAGTTTATGAGAGTTAGACACAAATTAACTTCGTAATATGGGGAAAAACAAGTAAGAAGCAAAAAACTTTTTTCCCCCAGTGGTGTCAAATTCTGGAACTGCCATTAGTAACTTTCTGGCAATATTGAACAGACAGTTTTAATTTCCAATGCCTGCTTTGAGTTTCTAAGTATTCTTCCTTTATAAAAAAAAATGTCAGGTAACCTGCTGTTTTGTCACCGGCTATGCAGTTGTGACAATTTTGCCACTTCTCTGTGTCATTGCATTCATTTTCCAATGGAGGAAGTTCTGTCAGGGTCACATTTATAACATGGAGGTAGGTTTTAGCATGCATGCTTACTTTAAATGATATAATTAATTTAGGGAGTTCATCATACGTCTATAAAACATCTACCATGTGGCAAGAAACTGAACTAGGGTCATCCTGAATGAGTCATTGACCCTGTATGCAAGCTATTACTAAATTCCTGCAAAGTAGAATAGGATAAGAGTCACGGTCACAATAAAATCCAAGGGTTTGAGGAAAGGAGATTACTTATGACTTGAGGATCTGAAGAGAAGTCTGATTTTAGTGGAGATAGTTAAGAATGAAGATTTCAGAATGTGATGGTAGGGAGGGTGCTCCAGGTATAAGGAACAGTTTGGGGAAAGGCCTGACATTGGGCAAACACCAATTGTGCTATGATAACAGCAAGTAAATCAGTTTGGATGGAGACAAGGATGTTTTTGGTACAGGAAGAGCAATTGAATGAAGAAAAATTGAATGAAGGAAAGAGAGATGAGCAGAACACAGTGAACCTGGAAGAGCTTATGGGAATCTTGTAATGACAGACTGAGGGAATTGATCAGTGTCGAAGTTATGAGAGACAGAGTGATGCCTAAGGCTTCTGTTACAGACTGCTTGCATTCCTCCAAAATTTATGTTGAAATCAAGCTCCAATGTTAAGCACTAAAGATAAACTGGTGGAAAAAGTGGCTTGGTGTGCTTTCATGGAGCTTATAATAAATTAATTTTTATTATAAGCAACCTAATGGATCCTCTTTTCAAACTAAATCTATATATTAATATTTCTATTAAATGAAATTTATGTCCTTGAGATCATTTAGAACATTTTAGGAAACTTCAAGTACAAACTTAAAAAAATGCCAAAAAAATATGGTTTTAAGAATTAGTTTAAAAAACCATTATCTCTGATATTTAAAAACTTAATTGTATCAAAAATTTTCTGAAATGTTGGTTAGTATTATTAAAATGCATTTTGGTTAATTATAGAGTCATTAATGGGTAGGCTAGTGTGAAAAACTGAAATTTTGAAATGCAACTTATTTTTAAAATTAAATTCTATTGAGTAACCAAAGAATGTATGCATGTGCATAGTACAAGACCCTTGAGAACCAATTTACAAATGTTCACTCTTTAACTCAATATTTTGGTAACTTTAGGAAAAAATGAAAGAGAGGGTTCCAGAATATGACAGGATGTCAAAATTGTTAATCAGTCAAGCCTAAAAGAAAAATTTGAAATGTACATCTTGTTGAAAGAATACTTGCTTCCAGGGAATGGATATTCGTATAAATTTTAGGTACTTATTTCAAATCTATGTGTGCTATGATCAGAGAATATAGTCTAAATTGACTTAAATTTTTTGAGTCTTCTGTAGTCTAACCTGAAGACAGAATTCCGCATGATGTGAGCTTACAACTATTGTGTACTGATATTATATGTATGATTTTAGATGTTCATAAATTTAAAATTGAAGTTTTTATTAATATTTAATAAACATGTTTATTTCTAGTAAACCTTTATCTCTGGCAGTTATTTTAATATAAAGTTTGCTCTTTTGACTTCCTTAAAATTTCTTTTTGCATCTGCTTATTTTAATGTCTCTATGCCTTTGTGATTTAATTGGAATTTTTGTAAATATACTATAGCTAAGCTTATTTGTTTTAAAATACAGTCTGAAAATCTTTGTCTTCTCACTAAAATTTATTTCACTCACATTGATTGTAATAACTGATATGTTTGAATTAATTTTTTTCATCTTACTTCATAGTTTCTATTTGCTTTGTTTTTTTTTTAATATTCCCTTTTCATTCTCCTTCTTTTTCATTTTTTAATTGACTATGTCCCTGGCTCCCACCCTATTCAACTTGTTTTTCTCCACCAGTTTAGAAGTTTTACAATCCAACATTCTAGCTACCTTAAAATTTTAACATGCTCCTTTAACTTAATAATTTCCAAAGTAAAATTGGCAAACGTATCTTCATTCTGAACAGCAGAAGGAAAGTAACATGGCTGGAGGCAAGCCCTGTGTTCACCTCTATGCCTTGTTCCTCAAGATGAAAGTTTTACCTTAATTTATTTTATTGGCACATTAAAATTATGTGTAATAGTGGAATTCATCATTGCATGTTCACATATGTACACATTACCTTGGTTTTTAACATAACTGAACTGTATTATTAATTTCATTTATAATCAATAACTGTTTTGTGTTATCCATTAGCCTTTGCTTTGTTTGGTATTCCTTTCATTTCTTGCTTTCTTTTGTTATTCTTTTCTTTCTCTAAAGAGAAAGAAATGTTATCCAGATGTTCCTTTAGTGAGAGTTTGTTGAAAGCAAATTCAATTTTTATTCATTAAAATGTCTCTATTCCTCAGTTGTTTTGATGGAAAATTTTATTACATATACAATACTATTATGATAATCATCTTCTCTTAGTAGTTGTTAGGTTTTAATAAAAATTTTTAATAATCTTTACTTTTTAATAAAAAATTAGAGTCACTGAAAAGGGACATAGCAGAGCTCTTAAAACTGAAAAACACAGTCAACCAAATTAAAAGCTCAATGGATAATATTAATCTCAGAGTAAAAGCAGTAGAAAATAGAACTTTAGCTTTTAAAGAAAGAACATCAGACAATGAAGACAGGATGAGTAATCTTGAGTGCATGGAGGACAGACAAGGGAAAAAAATTATTGATCATGATCAAAATTTCCTAGAAGTAAGGGAAAAAGTAACCTGAGAGTGATTGGGGTGGGGAGAACATTGAGCAGCAAACAAGCAGCATAAAGAAACTTCTCAACAAGAAAATCAAAGAAAATTTCCCTCATATCAGAAGAGAACCAGAAATTCATATTCAAGAGACCTGTAAGACCCCAAATAGACCTACCCAAATGAGAAACTCACGGAGGAACATCATATTCAAAATGAATTACAGAAAACAAGGAAAGAATATTAAAAGTGGTAAGAGAAAAACATGAAGTCACATTCAGAGGCAAACCAATAAGGATAATTGTGGATTTTTCAAATAAGACCATAAAGGTGAGAAGAGCATGGAGTGAATCTTTTCAGATATTGAAAGAAAATAATTGTCAGCCAAAAATACTATACCCAGCAAAACTCAGCTTCAAATTTGGTGGAGAAATAAAAAAACTTTCCATGATAAGAACAAACTAGCAAGATACATGAACTTAAAAGCATCTCTATAGAGAATATTCAAAGACAAACTTGAAACAGAAGAACAAACAAACAACTCCCAAATCCCACAATTAGAGCAAAGCCAATAGAAGCATAACTCACTAAAAGATGACCAAGAGGACACAAAATACAGCAAAGGTCACATGGCAGAGAACCAAAATCACATATCTATTCTAACGCTGAATGTGACATTAAACCACTTATAGATCACAACACAATAATATTGGGGGACTTTAAAACATCTTTATCACCAATAGACAGATTATCAAAACAAAAAAATCAACAAAGTCTCTCAAAAACTCTGTAAACTAAAGAACCTAACAGATATCTACAGAACGTTCCATCTCAAATCAGCTGTGTTTATCTTCTTTTCAGGAGTGCATGGATCCTTTTCCAAATAGATCATATTTTATTCCAATAAGATAATCTTAGCAAATACAAAGATTTGCTAAGCAAATACAAAGATATAATCCCATATATCCTATCAGACCACAACAGTATTATTCTAGCAATTAACAGCAAGAAAAATAACAGAAAGTACATAAATACATGAAGACTGAACAGTGCCCTCTTAATTGAAGAATGGACCACAGAGGAAATAAGGGCAGAAATCAAAAAATCCTTGGAAATAAGTGAGAATGAAGACACAACATATCATAACCTCTGGGACAGTATGAATGCATTCTTAAGAGGTAAATTTATAACACTGAGGGCCTTCGTCAAAAATCAGGAGAGAACCCAAATAAATAAACTTATGCTTCATCTCAAACACCTACCGGAAGAGGAACAATCCAGACCCAAATCCAGTAGAAGAAAGGAAATAATCAAGATAAGACCCAAAATGAATGAAATTTGGAGAAAAATACAAAGAATCAATGAAACAAAAAGTTAGTTCTTTGAAAAAAAATAAATAAAATTAACGGCTCCCTAGCCAATCTCACCAAAAGAAAGGATGAAATGAAGCAAATCAACAAAAAAAGAAATAAAAATGGAGAAATCACCACTAACTCATCTGAAATCCAGAGAATTATCAGAAACCATTTTGAAAAACTATACTCCTCCAAGTTGGAGACTATGGAGGACATGGACAAATACCTAGCCAAATATGACATTCCCAAAGTGACACAGGAAGACATTGAACAACTCAACAGATCAGTATTAGATAGCAAAAGTGAAACAGCAATCAAAGCCCTTCCAAAAAAGAAAAGCCCAGGACATGATGGATTCTCATCTGAATTCTACCACACCTTTACAGAAGAATTAACACCTCTCCTTAATAAGCTATTCCATGAAATTGAAAGGGATAGAACCCTCCCAAACACTTTTTTATGAGACAAACATAACCCTGATACCAAAACCCAACAAAGACACGTCAAGAAAAAAAAATCTACAGACCAATATCCCTGATGAATATGGATAGAAAAATTCTTAACAAAATCTTAGCAAATCTCATCCAAAAATACATCAAAAAGATAATACATCATGATCAAGTGGGTTTTATTCTAGGTATGCAAGGATGGTTTAACATAAACAAATCAATAAATGTAATTCATCACTTAAACAGAATTAAACACAAAAACCATATGATCATCTCAATTGTTGTAAAAAAGGCCTTTGACAAAATCCAACACAAATTTATGCTCAAAACTATTGAGAAAGTAGGGATCAAAGGAATTTACCTTAATTGTGTCAAGGCCATTCATGACAAATTCATAGCCAACATTATACTTAATGGAGAAAAACTGAAAGCATTTCCACTAAATTTGGGGACAAGATAAGGTTGCCCACTCTCATCACTCTTATTCAATTTAGTCCTTGAAATCCTAGCCAGAGTTATCAGACAAGAGAAGGAAAACAAAGAGATTCAAATAGGAAAAGAAGAAGCTAAACTATCTTTATTTGCCAATGATATGATACTATGCCAAGAAGACCCAAAAAACTCTTATTAGAAGACTTCTAGAACTTATAAGTGAATTCAGCAAAGTGGCAGGATACAAGATTAACACCCATACATCAATAGCTTTCCTATACTCCAACAGCAATTCTGCCAAAGAAAAAAATCAGAAAATCTTTCCCACTCACAATAACCTCAAAAAGAACAAAATACTTGGGAATTAATCTAACACAGGAAGTAAAAGACCTCCACAATGAAAACTATCAAACATTAAAGAAAGAAATTGAAGAAGGTCTGAGAAGATTGAAAGATATCCCATGTTCTTGGCTAGGCAGAATGAATATAGTTTAAATGGCCATTCTACCAGTAGCACTGTACAGATTCAACACAATCCCCATCAAGGTACCAGTGTCATTCTTCACAGATATAGAAAATTCAATTCTCAAATTCATTTGGAACAACAAGAAACCCAGAATAACCAAAGCATTACTAAGAAAAAGAGAGAGAGGGCAGGAGTGGTGGCTCAGCAGTTTTGGCACTTGCCTGGCAAGCACGAGGACCCAGGTTCAAACCCCAGCACCATGTACACAACTGAGTGTTGGAGCAACTAAGGCCATGTGAAAAACTAAATAAAGTTGTTTCTCTCTTTCTCTCTCTCACTGTCCCTCTCTCTTTAAAAGAAAAAAGAAAAGAAAAAAAGGAAAAGAGAGAGAGAGAAGATAGGCAGGGTCACAAAACTGGACCTGAAATTATACTATGGAGCTGTAGTAACAAAAACAGCTTGTCATTGGTATTATATAATAGGCAGGAAGACCATGGAATAGAACAGAAGACGCTGAGAACAACCCACAAGTCTTTAACAATCTGATATTCAACAAAGGGACAAAAATATAGTTTGGAGGAGAGAGAGCTTATTTGACAAATGGTGAAATGGTGCTGGACAAACTGGACATCCATTTGCAGACAACTGAAATTAAATCTTTATATCTCACTCTACACAAAAATAAAATTGAAATGGATCAAAGAACTAGGAATTAAACCAACAACTGTAAGAATTTTTAGGAGAAAAAAAGAGGATCAACACTACACCATGTTGGTGAAGGCATCTTCTTCCTTAGTAAGACTCCCATAGTACAAGAATTAATGAGTGGGATTTCATTAAACTGAAAAGCTTCTTCACAACTCTGGAACTAGTAAAGAGTGTCAAAAGAGAACCTACAGAATGGGAGAAAATCATGGCCTGCTACTTCTCTGACTGGGGATAATATCCAGAATATACAAAGAACTCAAAAAAACTTAACACCAAAAACACAAACACTCCAATCAATAAATGAGCTATGGAACTAAATAGAAACTTCTCAACAGAGGAAGTTCAAAAAGCCAAAAAGACAAGTGAGAAAGTGTTCTACATCACTAGCAATAAGAGAAATGCAAATCAAAACTTCACTGAGTTTCTACCTCACTAGAGTAACAATGGCAAAAATGAAGAATATGAATAATAATAGATGCTGGAACAGTTGTGGGAAGAAAGTAACAGTTGTGGGACTGCAAACTGGTAAAGTCACTCTGGAAAGCAGTGTGGAGACTCCTCAAACAATCAGGGATGGAACCAACATTTGACCTAGCTATCCCACTCCTGGGTATTTTCACAGAAGAGCTAGAATCACCTTGTTATAGACATACAGCTATATCAATGTTTACAGCAGCTCAATTTATAATAGCAAATTATGGAAACAACCTAGATGCCCTTCACTGGATGAATGGATCTAAAAACTGTGTTGTGTGTGTATATACATATATATACACAATGGAATTCTACTCAGCTATTAGAAAGAATGATGTCATGATTTTTGCAGGTAAATGAATGGAAATGGAAAAAAATCATGCTGAGTGAAACAAGTCAAACCCAGAGACTTAAGGATCGAATGTTTTCTTTCATATGTGGAAGGTAGAATAAAACCTAAGACAGGATGGAAGTTATTCAAGATTATTTAATAGACCCACCAAATCTGAAGGAACACATAAGATGTGGGGACTATAGTTATGAAGGGTGTAGGAAGAAAGGCAGGGAAGAGGTGGTGTATGGGGGATCTTCAATACTGTAGACTATAGTTGACTCTCATGAGAACCCCAAATGCACCCAGGCAAGTGTATAAATCTAGTAATTTCAATGTTTAAATTATATGTATATGTTCATTTATATCTGTAACTTGTAGGAACTATAGAGAAGGCACAGGATCAGCGAGTGGGGGAAAGGTGGGGAAATCCTGGACAAGGATTGGGTTTAAGCAACTCTGTCAATATGTGTCCATGTATGAATGTGAACCAACAAATCCCTTGATTATGTAAGGTGATGCTGAACCAATAAAAAAAACAAAGAAGAGGCAAAATTTTCCTTTCCTCCTCTTCTTAAGAGCACTTACTTTAGGCAACTTGTTAGTGCTTTTTCATCTCTGAATATCTCTTGGAAGACAATATTCATAATGCAGGAAAGTGTCAAGGATCTGGCAGCCATCTTTTAAAAATGCAAACATCAGTTGAGTTAGCTTCCCTATCACCAGTTCCTTTGGGAGGTAAGAGCCTAATTTCACTGGGTACCTTGTTTCAATTTGCAAAACTACCCATCATGAAAACATAAGAAATTTGTTTCTCCTCCAGATAATGTGAACTGGCTCAATTACCATGGTAAAGCTAGGATGAATTGAGTGACAGTAGCTGCTGTAAAGTCCTCTTACTTGAGGACTTGACAGGTATGGAAAGGGTTGTATCTACTTGGCTATGTAAGTGGATGAGATTCCTTTCAGCTTTTGTAGTCCCTTAGCAAATTACCTGTGATCTGCGTCCTGCCTTTGTTGAATAGCAAAAGTGTTCAATAACGAAAGTATTTTCTTTCTCTTCCTCCTTTGTGGAGATGTTTTCAAGGTTGGGCAGTGATCTTATCTTTAATTCTATTTCCCCAATTTCTTTCTTTTTTTTTTTTTTTTTTTTTTTTTTTTTTTTTTTTTTTTTTTTTTTTGGTACTGGATTTTGAACTCTTAACCACTGAGCCACATCCCCAGCCCTTTTTATTTTATTTTTATTTTATTTTATTTTATTGAGACACTAAATTGGTTAGGGTCTTACTAAGTTGCTGAGGCTGGCCTCAAACTTGTTATCCTCCTACTTTTAGCTTTCAGAGTTGCTGGAATAACAGGTGTATACCACCATGCCCAGCTGTCCAACTAAGTAGAATGACATCTAAATAAGCTTTGTTACAACACCTGAACCTATTGCTTTCTTCCACTGAGCTGAAGCATCTTGTTATTCACCTTCTGCAGAGGAAAGCTCTGCATTAATAGTGCCCTGAAGGTGAAAATTCACACATCCTCCCACCCTGAGACGCCTGTCATAGGCCAAAGCAAAGACAGAGTTGGAACTGTTACTCAGATTCCTTCCCATCACTTGTTTTTATTCAATAGAAATTTATTGTGGAAGGAAAAAAGATGACATGACAGCTGAAGGAGGGCTATTAAAGAAGGGAAAAGGGACTAGGGGAGTGGGAAGGAGTTTAGAGAGTGTAATAGCAAGGGTAGAAACCATGAAAGTACGTTATATGCATGTATGAATGTGTCATAACAACACCCATTATTTTATACAATTAATATGCACTAATAATTATAATAAAATTTTATTGTCTTCCATGTGCCTTACAATGTACTAAAACTAAAATGTCATACAATCTACAGGCTTGCTGATTCTGATTCACAACACTTTTTTCTTTTGTTATTTGACAAAGCCATATCTTTCAATATTTGTGTCCTTGTGGTCTACATATGATAGTCCAAGTTGAGCAGATTAACCATTGCTATATTATTTCTTTACCTTTATATAGTGATCCCCCCCCATTAATCAACTTTACTCACATACATTATCTCTTTTGAGGGTCACAGATATTCTGGGTGCTACTATTTCTGTATTTCAGGGTGAATACACACTTTGAAATGGAATAATTTTTTCCAGGACAAACAATGGTTTAACATAGCAAAGGCTTTCAAGCAGACGTTTTGACTGCTTTCAAAAGAGTCTTAAATTTTAAGCTCTTTAGAAGTCTTTAAAAGTTAGAAGTAACTTGCTAACGAATGTGTGTGTGTCTCTACAATGACAGAAGAATGGAAAAGCCCAGGGCATCTAAGCCCTGACAAGATGAAGCTTTGGCCCTGCTGGTAGGCAGCAATAGGTTTTGAGAGTTTTTTCTGAAGTGCTAAGATAGGGTCTAAGGTGAAGCATTTGTGTCTCTTTTATCTCTGCTGAGACCTCAGGAAGAGGTTAAGAAACTGGAGGAAGATTGTAAAGAGGAGACTTAAGAACCTGGCATCCAACCTTGTTTTGCTGAACTTTTAGGAAAATAATAGTCAGGCTACATTCCAAGCCTCAGGATCTGGGCTGGTGGCAGCTGTTGAAAATTTGATCTGGCAATTAAAAATGCTACTGTTAGAAATATTCTGCAAATTAAGACAAGCATAGGTTTGTTTCTGCTCTGCTGAAGGACACAATTTTGCCTTTTCAGCTAGAACTAATTATCCACACCTGAGAAAATTGCCATCCAAGTAATGGTCTGCCTGAGGTCTCTATAAACTGCCTTCCAGAGTTTTCTGTTCTTGGCTGTCTTTATGACCTGGGAAAGTTCAAAGAACTTCTATATTCCACAGGAGACCAAGATGTACAGCAACAGTTCTTTTCCTGTGTAGCTTATAACCTGGGATTACTGTGTTGAGTCAAGCTGGTGGTCTCTACCAGAGCTTTTGTGAAATGTTCTCTGGGTGGTGTTTTGAGTTTTGCTGCACTGGACAGATATGATAAGCAGAACTGATTGTCTGAATCAAGGTTTATTTTGCCTGAGTGCAAACAGCTCTAGAACTGAACTTTAAAGTGAGAATTGACTTCCAAGCAGGTCATAAAATTTTGAAGCAGAAAAAAAATTGTATTCTACAAGTAAGGGCCACTTTGGCTCACTGAGTGCAGGATCTGAGACTTACTCATCTCTAGAAGTGCAGTTCTGTTCTTGGCACGCAAAAATCCTCAATATATGTTCATCATGAACATGCTTACAGAAGTGGGTGTAGGGTACACAGAGGAGAGAGAGAAAACCCCTTGGTACATTACAGTTGAAGTATGAAGAGTTCCCATACACTTCTCTAAGAGCCTTGTAGTGATCCTAGCCTTGCCAAGGGGTTTTCATTATCAGTCTGACTCTTGGGAATCCATCAGACCTCATGGTGTCTAGAGAATTAGAATGGAAGAACACAGAATGGAGTGGATCTTGGGGCTGGGATGGAAGTTACAGATGTCGATGTTCTTCCTCACCTGCAGGAGATCCTACTGAAAACTTTGCTCAGACACTGGAGGTTAGGTAGTCTGGTTTAATGATGGCCTTCCAAACCCTAGTTTGACTAGAGAATTGTGCTAACAGTAAAAGACTCAGCCTTGCATAATAGCCAGTGCTTTGGAAAATATTTGGTTTCTTGGCAAAGCTGCGTAAAGCCCCTCTGAGGTCAGGACTTTGGATCCCAGAGAGGTGTTGTATGACAACCCATGGGTCACAAGAGACTCCATCATCACCTGTGAAAACAACACATGCAGTTGGAACCAAGGTATTGAGCAGCCTGTAGGTATAGGACTGAGGGTGTAGTGGCAATGAGAGCTTATAGCTAGGAGCTTATAGTTTAGTAGGGTGTACGACACATGTACCTAATAAATACAAGACAAGGCAGAAAGCAATGACCGTCCTGAGAAACAAAGAAGAAAATTTACCATGAGATGGTGGCAGAGGAAGACAGCAACTTAAGATCCTGAGGGAATAATGTATTTCAGTTAGGCTTTAAATGATGGGTAGAATTTGGACAAGAAGCTTTGGGAATAAGAGGCAAGAGAATTCCAGACAGGAAAGAGAACAAGTCAAATTACTGAAGTAAGAAAGCACCAACTGTGCTCAGGGATAAATGAACAGTTCCATTTGGCTGGAACATATGTCAGATGAGAGGGGGTCTTGAGAGATAAGATTAAATGGCTTTAAACACCAGGGGAAGGTAGCCAGGCCTTATTTGGAGTAAAAGTGAAAGGCATATATGGGAATAGTGTCAGGTCAGTGTTTTTATCCATCAATGAAAGATGATCAGAGCATCTAAGACGCTCACAGGATCTTACCACTGAGATTTTCATGACCCCCTCTGATTCTTTACAAAATAGAGAAGACTCTAATTAAACTTTTCTCATTTCAGATGGAAAATAAATAAGATAACCTTTGAGTATGGAACATTAGATGACAGTTAATTGTCACAGTAGGGCTCAGCAGCAGTTGCACATCCCAGTTCCAACTCACAGTCTGTTCTTAAGGGTGGCACAATGCCCTTAGGAGACTAGTCCATATGAACAATCACTGTGTCCCTACAGTAACACTAGCACCAAAATCCAAGTCCCACGTCTGACCATTTCTAGGGCAAGTTCCGGACAATAGAATTAGGGCAGTGTGACCAAAGACAGGCAGTGAAACCGGAGAAGAGAAAACAACTTCAAGGGAGTTTGCAGATAGACTCAATGGAACGTGGGACTTTAGATGGAGAGGGTGAGTAAAGGGGGTGCCTATCCATTCAGATCCTCAGGAAGTAGACATCAAGATAGCAGAGATTTATTAGGTTAAGCCTATGGGTAATAAAGATGGAACAGAGGTACGCAGGGAAAGCCTTCAGACCATGATGCATGTCTGATATCTGTGAGCAGAGAGGAGGAAGGAAAAACAATTGGATAGAAGGAGCCTCAGATGGTAGTGAAACTCTGGGAACACTTTGTCCAACCCCTTGAAGAGCTCTGATCCAAGGCATATCTGGCAAGAAATCCTGTCCTGGCCAGACTGGGGAGTCTCATTCACTGACTAGGAGGTGCGGGGAGAGAAAGGCCTCAGGATAAATGTTTTGCTGGATCTAAAGAACTCAGGTGGGAGATCCCAGCTAACTGCTCTCCTTGTAGGGAGCTATTCTGGGGGCAATTTGGAAGGGCATTTTCCATGGACACTGCAAGGGTTGAGGGGTGATAGAGTCAAGATGAATCAAGGCTCCTAGATGAGTAACTACGCATTTCCTGACTATGAACAGGAAATGGACTGGGGAGCAGATATCTTCTCCAAACATCTCTGAAATAAACTCTGCTAGGCATAGGGCATGTGACAAGGTGGCACTTTCAAACCTATGATTTAATATTCTTTCTATTTGTACTTTGCACAAGCATCATGTGATATTGCAGCCTATGCCCTGAAGCCACTTCTAAAGCCTCTTCTCAGATTAGCTCTTCCATAAAGCTTATCTGAAAGAACCTATGCTTTCAAATATGGTTGATCCAAGGCTGTCAAATAAAAGGCCTGTGGCTTTTCTTGAATTCTCCTCCTGTCAATTCCTCAATGGCTTTCTTACATGTTTTCTCATGAGGATTCCATCTAAAATCCTATTAAGCCTTTCTTTCTTCCCTCTTTTCTTTATCCAAAATTATGTTTGCAACCTTATTTAGGTGTAATCAGATATAAAATAACGTGCATGTATTTAATATGTGAAAGTGGAGATGGTGCAGTGGTGCAGGGCTCTAATCCCAGCAGCACGGAGGGCCGAGGCAGGAGGCTCATAAGTTCAAAGCCTCGGCAATTTAGCAAGATCCTAACTCAACTTAAAAACTAAAATGGACTGGGGATGTGGTTAAGGGGCCCTGAGTTCAGTCTCCACCCTTAGTGCAAAAAAAAGAAACTAAAAGAAAGGAAGAAAGCAAGTTACGCTCCATGGTTTTATAATTCTGTCATGATATATTCTGATTTTGTGTACATCTAAAAAAGAACCACTTAATAAAAAAAGAAAGAAAGTGGGCAAATTTTGGCATGTATATATACCATCTACCTTGTAACCACACCCCAAATAAGATAAAGATTTCCATCAACCCAAAAGGTTTGCTCAGGCCATTTTGGTAGTATACTCTCTACTGTCTCTGTGTTCCTAGGATGTCATCCATTTGCCTTTATTATTCCAGATTAGTTACAAGTTTTTAAAATTTTATACAGTGGAATCAGATAATATGTACTACACTCTTTTTTTTCTGACTCTCTATATTCAGCATAATTATTTTGAGATTTACCCCAAGTATCAATAGCCTGTTCCTTTTTATTGCTAAATGGTGTTTTGTTGTATAGGTTTGTCAAAATCTGTTTACATTAACCTATGGGTAGACATTTAGGTGGACTCAAAGTTTGGGCTGCTATAAATACTTTTGTTGTGATTATTCATCTACAACTGTTCCTGGATACTTTTTCACTTCTTTTGGGTAAATACTTAAGTGTTGAATGACTGAATTGTATGGCACAAATATGTTTAACTTTTAAAGATATTGTCAAAATTTTTCAAAAGTTCTTGTACCATTTTATATAATTTCACCAGCAATAGATGAGAATCGTAATTGCTCCACATTCATGTTAACATTTGGAATCATTTTTTTTTTATTTTAGATATTCTGGTCAATGGGTATTGTTTCTCATTGAGGTTTAACTTGCATTTCACTAATGATCAATGATCACAGGCATTATTTCATATCTTTGTGCACTATTCGTACTTCCTTGGTGAAGTAGCAGTTAAAATCATTTGCCCTCATTTAAAAAAATTATGTTGTCTCTGTTCTCATTATTGAGTTGTAGCAGTTCTGGATAAAAGTCCTTAGTCAGATACATATTAGGTATATTATAGAAATCTTTTCTCCCAATGTGTGACTTGACTTTTATTTTCTTAACAGTATCCTTTGAAGAGCAAGTTTTAAAATTTTTGATAAAGTTCAATTCATCAGTTTAAAATTGTATACTTAAAGCTTTTAATATCTCATTTAAGAAACCCTTTCCTAACTTAAGGTCAATAAGACTTTTTTTCCTTTGTTTGTTTTCCAAATGTGTTACAGTTTTATTTTTCATAATTAGGTCTTGTGCCTACATTCTACATAAGTCAATTATTTTGTAGATTGCATCATAAGGGACTGATGTTGTTTTTCTTTTATTATTTTTAATTTTTATTATTTATTATTTTTTCCTTTTTGCATAGGGCTATCACATTATGCCAGAACAAGCTGTGTGCAGTGTCACACACCTTTAGTCCCAAAACTCAGGAGGCTGTGGCAGGAGGACTGTCTTATTCTAGGAATTTAAATACAAGGAAGGAAAAAAAAAACAGAAAAAAAAAATTAAGCAGAACAATTTGTTGAAAGGACTTATCTTTTCCCCCATTTGATTCCCATTACACTTTTGTCAAAATTTGGTTGACTGTATGTCTACATGTTGGTTTAATTCTGTACTCTAGTGCAGAGTTCAGAAGGTTGCTCTAACTTTATGCCAATTCCATTTTGTCTTGATTATTGCAGTTATTAATTATTAATTATTAATTATTGCAGTTATTAATTATTAATAAGTTTTGGAATCAGGTAGTATGAGTTCTATGACTTCTTGGTTTTTTTCTCTTAGTTTTGGTTATTTTAGTTCTTTCAAATTCTCATACAGATTTTTAAATTTTTTTCACATTTTTATTGGTGCAGTACAGTTATACATAATCATGAGATTTGTTATTACATATTTATACATGCACAAAATATAACAATATAATTTTTCCAATGTCCCTCCCAAGCACTGCCCCTTCCCTCCTGCCATCTCATTCAGATATTGGAATTAGTTTGACAATAGATATATGTATAAAAATGATTGTTGGAATTTGATTACCCTTGCATTGAATCTATAGGACAGCTTAGGAAGAATTATTCTCTCAAAATATTCACTCTTTCTATCCAGGTGTTTGATGTATTCTGTCTCTTTCAGTTTTTTCATCTCTCATAAATGTTTTCATAGTTCTCAGTGAATAGGTCTTGCCCATTATTTATACAATTTATCCCTAATTATTTCATATTTTGATGTTAACATAAAAGCTATTGCCGTAAATTGCATTTTATGATTATGCTTGTATATCAATGTGATTAATTTTTATATGTTTACCAAGTAACCTGCAGATTTAAACTCATTGATTAGTTCTTGTAGATGTTTTGGGAATTCCTTGGTGAGTTTTCCATCAAGACATTATGCTTTCTGCCAATAATAAGAGTTGTATTTCTTTTTATTTTATTTTATTTTTTTTTTTAAATTTTTTTATTTTTGAGCAACCTTACAAGATTTTAACAAGACAATATAAAATGTGTATAAGATGTGTATATATTCTGGACATTGCAACTGTCCCCAGGAGTGCCCCCCCAATTACCCTCTCTTATCCCTCTCTTCCCCTTCCCGTTATAACTCTAAAAATAGATTAAATTGTAAAGCATTACATCTTATCTGAATTTAACTCATGTTTCTAGACCAACTTTCTCATTGTCCAGGGTCTAGTCCCCACCTCCACAGATGAGTGGAGACAATC
>PVKS010036289.1:0-19452 GCA_004027875.1 Aplodontia rufa | reverse complement strand
ATCCTAGTGTGCCTGTGTATCCTAGTGTGCCTGTGAATGCTAGTGTACCTGTGTATCCTTGTGTTCCTGAGTATCCTAGTGTGCCTGTGAATCCTAGTGTGCCTGTGTATCCTAGTGTACCTGTGTATCCTAGTGTGCCTGCGTATCCTACTGTACCTGTGAATCCTAGAGTATTGTGTATCCTAGTGTGCCTGTGAATCCTAGTGTGCCTGTGCATCTTAGTGTATCTGTGAATCCTAGTGTACCTGTGAATCCTACTGTGCCTGTGAATCCTAGTGTGCCTGTGAATCCTAGTATACTGTATATCCTAGTGTGCCTGTCAAATATTGAAACATATGAATATATTGGCCAATATTTTAAAATTCAGCTGTGCTCAAAACAAAACAAGGTAAAGTTAATATCATTATAAAAAAGAGTCTGTCCCATTCCACCCAGAGGATCTGGGGGCAGCACTCCCCTCTCTGACCCTCAGAGCTGCACAGGGCCTGTGTCTCCATGGTTCTGGGTGGAGACCTTTCCATTGGCAGAACTCAAAGTCCTCCTTTCCCCAAAACCTGAGTATTCTTCTATAAACCTAAACACAGAGCTGATCTTTCCCAGAAAGACTTAGAATGGAGACACAGTCTGAGTAGAGGCTGAGGCGGTCAGCACTGTGGTTCCCACACTAACCAGCCCTGGTGAATAGGCCTCTGCCTTGCTCACCCATGCAGGCCCAGACTACCACATGAGCTGAAGCCTCTAGTTCCTCCAAGCTGACAGCTCCACCTCCCCTTTGCCAGTCTCCACCAAGGCGGAATTCCAGGCCCCACATGAACCCTTGGAGGCTCAGTCACTGGCTGCCAGAGCTCCCAGGTGTTGAGCCAACAGGAGACAGGCTGCCCCTGAGCTCATGATGTTCTATCTGCTGCTGTCCACCAGGATGAGCTGGCCCTGGTTGACTCCCCTCCGTATGTTAGTGGCTGCCCCTCAGGTAGCTGTCCTGCCACTGCTTGGCAAAGCCTGCTTTTGATCAGGTGCCTCTCATGGCCAACACACTGAAGCTTTGCTCTTAAAACAGCTGTTCAGGTCCTGCCCTCTGGCAATGTTCTAGAACATTGTAGTAAGGGATTCTCTCCCATCATTTGATGTTCATTCTCAGTTACATTAAACAGCTCGGAAAACCTCTAATGACGTCCACAGTGCTTGGGAACCACAGCTGAGGATGAGACATGGCTTCAGTGCAGATCTGCAGAGCTCCACTGGATTCACCACCTGACTCCAAAAGGCACAGCAGCCTCCTCAGTTGGGCTTCCAATCCCTTGTCATCTAATTCAACATCAGATCTCATGTCCTGAACCTTCCTCAGGCAGCAGGACACAGGTTCACCTTCCAACTCAGTATTACCAACAAGTAACCCTGGCCTTTGCTGGGCTGCCTGGGTTTGGGCAAATGTGACCTTGATTCTCTCCAGGCTTATCTTCAATCCACAGAGCATCCCAGTCTTCGCAAAGCAGCCTGTAATTTCTGTGTCCTCTTGTGTGAGTACTTCAAGGTCACAATCACCAGCGCAGAGCAATCAGCTCTCAAATGACTGTCTTAATGGATGTTGTTTGCCGCTTATCCCAACTAGAATGTAAGCTTATTTCTGTTTTATCTCTCATAACACCTAGGGAAGCACAACGTTCGTTCTGCATGCAGATGCATAACACAGTGCAAGAAGAGGCTGTGGAAATCAGAAGGCCTACACCTGAGTCCCGCACTCGCTTGTGTATAACACAGGCAAGTCTCAACTTCTGACTCAGTTTCCTTGTATGCAAAATGAGTGATAATACCCACTTCACAGCTCTCCCTGCCCATCCAGGGAACATTCAGATAGATGAAGGTGAGTTTAGCCATTACATGCAACTCAAAAGCTGTATGGATTAATGTGTGTTATTAGGTCATGTTATAGGCATCATCTCAAAGGAGCTGTTTCAGGAGACAGGAGCTCTGTGGACCCACAGCAACTTGCACTGCTATCGCTGTCCAGGGCTGCTGTGAGCCCCATTCTGCAGCAATTCCCATAGTCCCATCTCCTGGAAGCCAGAGCAACCGTGCCTCAACCAGTCACAGCGGAAGCCAGCACAAAATACTGCAGCAAGCAGATCAGACCTCTCTCAAGTGAAAATGCTACCAAAACCCTCAAAAAAACTCAACTGAAGTCGACAGCTTGCCACGAGGTTAAGCCAGTATTGAGGAAAACAATCAGAGCCAGTAAAACACAAGTTGAAATTACGAGGAAGACAGGCAGAGACCACTCTAGGGGTAAAGAGCAGGTGAGGAAGCCGGCGAGGTGACGCCCACCTGGGATCCCACCACTCAGGAGGCTGAGGCAGGAGGATGCCAGTTCCAGGCCAGACCAGGAAGCTTATGAGACGTCTTTAAAATAGAAAATAAAGGGGGCTGAGCAGTGGGATACCCCTGGGTTCAATCCCCAGGGCTGTTGTCTTGGTCATCATCATCTTCACAATAATAATAATGCAGATGAGGAGCGAGAGGCAGAATCCTCAAGAGGGAAGGTGGGATCCAGGGCATCACATTCCCTGGGTCCTGGTTCACAGCCCTGGCAGGTGTGACCTTCCAATCGACCCTGTTTATTTGATGTAATTTTTGTAGGTTCCCTCATGCCAAGCCAGCCCGACTCAAAAACTTCTGTTACCCTGAAAAATATATCCAGTTTCCAAAACCAGTTCCCTCTCTAGACCACAGCTGCTGGCATCCTGCTCTCAGCTCTTGGCACCTACCGCAGACCCTATAGAATCAACTCTGGCTTCCTACCCATGACCTTCACTCTTTGACCAGAAACTGAAACTGTCCCCCTGATGCATTAATAATGGCTTTCCCTCCCCATCAGGACACACACACACACTTTTTTTTTCTTTTATAGTGTATCAATCAGTTAGCAGGAAAAAAAAACCCAAGTTATTAAGGATCTAAAAGGTTTCAAGAAGTTGATGTTTCCAAAGGAAAGAATTCTCAGGAGAAGCTTGTAAAGGACCAAAGTCCACATTAACATCATAGTTAAGATCATCTTTGAAGGGCTAGAGCAGTGGCTCAGCAGTTATGGCACTTGCCTGGCATGCATGAGGCCCTGGGTTCAAACCCCAGCACAACTAAGTGTGGAAGCAACAACAACAAAAAAAAGCAAATGAAAAACTAAATAAAATTGATTCTCTCTTCCTCTCCCTCTCTCCCAGCACCCCACTGTCCCTCTCTATCTTTTAAAAAAAAAAAAAGTCATCTTTGGAGCCCTGTGCCCTGGTCTGTGTTGGTATCTGAATGAGACACTAAATACCAGCAACCCAGAAACACAGGCAAGGCAGAGTGGCACTACGAAGCCCGGACCGCCTAGGGCTTTAGACATGTCTGGGCACGTCAGAGGGTCAGCAGGGCAGCTGCAGTTTAGAGCCAGGGAGTGCTGAGTGGAATTCAGAATAGCTGCTCTTCCCCTCCCTGGACCTTCCAGTAGTTTATTTGTATTGAGGACCAACAAGACTACAGGGGAAATATTCATCCTGAGAAAATGGTCACTTTCAAGCTTGGTCCAAGGACAGTGGGTCGGGGTGGGTGGGGGCGAGTTGTTCCAAATACAGAGGGATGTGCTGCTCTGGAGTCCCTGGGCTCTTGGCTCCAGCGATCTGCACCAGAGCCCTAGGGAAGAGAGCTTTAATAAAATACACAAAAGAACAAGTGCCTATAGGACACGGTCGCATAACCAAGGCAGCGCAGAGCACAGTTCTTCCTGGCCTGTGAACTGAGAGCCAAGGACCTAGAGGCCAGGGCGCAGCAGCGAGCCAGTGCAGAAGAGCCAGCAGGAAAGAGGCTCCCACACGTCAGCAAGGGCACAGCGGGCAGCCTCACCACGAGGCAAAAGAGGCCACGAGCAGGTGTCGTGGCAGAAGGGGCATGGTCCTGACATTCCAAAGAAGTCATCAGAGCCCTTTGGAAATCCATGAGCTAACTGGAGACTTCTTCAACCCTGTGTGAGGAACTTCAGGGTCCCCAAGAAGCCACAGTATGGAGGAAAGTACTGCAGCTCTATCACTCACAGCAGTAGGTAACATTCTGTCAAGAACTGAACAGCTGTGCAAGACCGTGCAAGACGGCAGAGAGACGGCCCCCGTAGGCTCACCATATAGCCTACGCCCCGACATTCTCTGTAAGCTTTAATAGCGATCACTGCTCTTCCCGGTCATGGCTAATAGTCTGCACTTCTGCAGCAAAACGTGAGGGAAAGGAAACCCCCAAGAAATCCACAGTAGTGTCTCTCCTTCAGTTAAAACCCTCCAAAGGGGACGGAAGAGTCTCCATGAAGCGCCAGTGTTAGGAGTCCAGTCTTGGGAGCCACCCAGATGGAGGCTGGCCTGAGGGAGGTCTAGTTCATCTCCAGGCCAAACCTGGCTGTTCTGCATACCAAGGAGTCCAGCATGTGGGGCTCAAACAGAGACCAGCACTTGGACAAAACCAGTCACAGGCTCACCAATGGCCACTTGAGCTCCCTAGTCTTGTACATGTTCATAATTATCCATCATCATGTCCCCAGGTGCCACGCACAGCGGACGGCACTGGGGTGAGAGAACTGACAGAGCTCTCTCGGGCTCTGCAGTTTGTAATGTAGTTGTGCACAACACGGCAACAACCCTGTAGATGATGGCATTATCCCCACTGTGCCTAGAGACCTCAGAGCCATCTTTGCTGGTGTAAGTGCACACGATGATGTTCACACTATGAAGTCACCTAACGACACATTTCTTAGAACATATCCCCAACCTTGAGCAACACAGGACTGTCATTTCCTTTGAAGGGAGCAGATAGCAGAAGGATGAGAAAGAGGAGAAAGAAAATCAATTCTAAAGAAATCTTGCTTTAATAAACATGAAGAACTATTTGGTGACTCAAACATCAGTGGTTAGGAAATAAATCCGTGTGTCTAAATTGTTTGAAATCAGAAAATGACACTTACATTTCTAATATGCTCAACTGTTTTTTCCAAGATACCACAAGGAAAAATCCCAATTCCAACCCAGTTTGAAGAATGCGGAAATCTGGCTTAACAGAATACTAATTTTCACTATTTACCGAGTTCAACTCCGTGTGCATTTTCAACAATTAAAGATAAAACAGAGGGCCTGGAAGTTAAGGAAACATTCTGAAGAGAGGAAGAGCTGTAAAGGAGCCGTGGCTTGAGAGCTATCCCCTCCTGCCCTTGGCTTTTTTAACTCCAGGCCGCTGAGACATTCCCCCATGTGACTCTGAGGCCCTGTTGTATTCCGATGCAGTTAGTGTTGTTTTTACACTCAGGAGTTTCAGCCTGTGAGGACCTGCACAGCTCCATCCACTCAAGCAGTGTAATTCTTTGGTAAAAAGCTCTGACCAGGAAACAATGCAAGCCTCCGATACTCTGTGGGCCTACCGTTTCCCTGACTGGTTTCAATGCTTTGATGGACACCATTTCAACATGTTAACCACACAGTGCCAACGCCCACATCATTTCTGTTTCCCTCGCTAACTCTTTCCAGTCAGGTGACCCTTTTCTCCATTTCTGTCCTCTTACCTGCATGCGGCCCAGGGGACCATGCTCTACAATTGAACCTAAATCCAGTAGGAAGAGCCTGGGAGGCTTCCTGGCTGCACACAGGATGTGTAAAGGTGCACGGGTCTTTTCAATATAGAGACCACTGTCCAGGAAGCAGGCCCGCATCTCCTCCGGTGTCCAGGGCACTTACCTGATTCCAGACCACTGAGTCCCCAAGCCCCAAAACTGCTACTTCCTAAGTCTTTCTCTGTGTCAGAATTCTTGTAAGTCCAGCTTCAAGGCATGGGGACTTTTGAGGTAAGTTAATAGGGAAGGCTGTGGATGGGGAAGAAGCAGGCCTGGGTATAAAGACTCCCCAGCTCAAGTCTAGGCTGCATGAGAATGACCACCACCCACCTATCGCTGGCGCTAGTGTTCACTAGATGGTTAACAGGCAGGGGAGCCAAGTGGTGGGTGGACTCTGGATTGATGTGAGCCTCCTATGTGGACAGCTGGTAGCAACACCATTCTAGAGAAAGGGATGGCAGACCATGGACAGGATGGTGCCCAGGGAGGGAGACTTGCCAAGAGTTTAGAAAATGAGGATGTAGTTTGACATGATGAGATTCGAGGCCCAGTGGCAGAAGAGGGAAGCCTGCTGGTCCCAATTCCTGGCTGTGAACCTAAACATACTGTCACCCCTAGTCTTGGCACTGATGGTTAAAACTAAATGCAGATTTCAAGTGGCAAAGGTACATTTATTTGCAGAGAAGAGCAATGTTAATGAGTAGCATTCTTCCAGATCTAGAGTACAGGATACAACTTCCCAACCCAAACTTTCCCAACATTTCTGGGAAACCAGTTTATACTGCATCTCTGCTTAGTTACCCAGTCTATATCTACCCTTCCCTAGACGCAGGTCTAAGCTGGTCACCCCTGTATTGTACTTTATCATGAGTTTTAACAAACATGTATGAAGAACTTATTGTGTGTCAAGACCTCAAAAAGTTTATAGTTTATAATCTAATTATACATTTAAAAGTGTATTTATAAGCACATGATTGTAGTGATGCATAATTTTCTAGTCTATTTTATGTCTTTAATTTAATCTCCAATATTGAAATGTAAGTTCCATAGAGAAAGGATCATATCATCTACGACTTTTGAATTCTCAACACCTTATCCTATGCAGTTCACTATCATTCTTTTTTAATTTCTTATTGGTTCTTTTTAGTTTGTACATGACAGTAGAATTCATTTTGACATAATTATAAAAGCATGAAATAGAACTTGCTCTGATTCCATCTCCAGTACCTCCCATTCCGCTCACCTCCTCCCTTCCCCTGGTCCCTTCTCTCCACCCTACTAATCTCTCTGCCATTTACACATAGTTTTTTGGGTGTGTTTTTGGTTTTGTTTTTAGCTTCTGGTTGATGTACACAATGGTGAGATCAATGTAATACATTCATATAGGTACATAAGAATGTTATATTTTTACCACATGAGAAATGGGTGGAAGGATGGATGGGTCCAGATGGATTGATAGATGGATAGATGGATGAATGGATGAATGGATGGATGGATGGATACTGATGGAATTTTCCTCATGTGGCATCCTTTCAAAAATTATTTAGATCACTAGTAATCAGAGAAATGCAAATGAAAACTACATTAAGTTTTCACCTCATACCAGTCAGATTGGCAAAAATGAAGAATATAAACAATAATAGATGCTGGAAGGGTTGCGGAGAGATAGGCACACTAGCACACTGTTGGTGGAACTGAAGACTAGTACAGCCCCGTTGGAAAGCAGTGTGGAGAATCCTCAAAAAATTAAGAATGAACCCACCTTATGATCCAGCTATCCCTTTCCTGGGTATTTTCCCAGGGGGGTTAGAATCAGCACATTACAGCGACACAGCAAAATCCACGTTTACAGCAGCTCAATTTACAATAGCTAAATTATGAAACCAACCCATATGCCCCTCACTGGATGAATGGATCCAAAAACTGTGGTACATATATACCATGGAGTTCTACTCAGCAATTAGAAACAATAATATTGCAGCCTTTGAAGGGAAATGGATGGCTATGGAATAAATCATGTTGAGCAAAGTTAGCCTAACCCAGAGAGTCAAGGGTGTCCTCATTGCTCTGTGGAGGCTGGAGCTAGACCCAGGACTGTGTGAAAGGTGGTCAACCTCATGTATTAGACCCAGCAAAGGCATAGCAACATATAACCTAGGGCATTCATAGAGATGTACTGGGAAGGAGCGGGGGAAAGGTGGGGGTAGGGGGAAGTGGGAGAATAGGATGGGATCTAGGGAGTAAATCTAATTTAAGAATATATACATATCATATTGTCACTTTGGATGCATTTTTGATTGTACAATAACTAAATTTCTTAATTAAAAAAAACTTTTTAAAAAAAGTGATTTAGAAGCACCAGAGAGCAGGACACAATAAAACCTAGAATTTTACAGCTGAAAGTTACCTTAGAGATATTTGGTTATATTTCTTATTTCACAAAGAAACTGAGGACCAGAAGAATTGGGAGACAAGTCCTAGACCAAAACACTAGTAACTCTTAATCACAAAATCTGGGAGCTAATAGAGGTACTGTTGTCCTTTGCAAGATAGTATTAGAGTATTAAAAGTAAAAGGATAATACTTCCAATACAATCCACTGCATTAATTTGGATTTACCAAGGTAAAATCATCCCTAAAGTATGACCAAGGGTCACACAAGCTCATTTGGGCTAAGTAAGTCCACTGGTGGAGTATTAATTTTGATTAATTTTGTTGCTGTGAAGAATGAAAGTAAGGAAGAGAGAGAGTGGCCCCCAGGTGCAGGGCACAGAGTAGAGATGGAATGAATGGCGTGTGTCCATATTCTATTAGATTGGTAAATTTTAAAACCACACCCACCAGCTCTCCCTCACCCCCATTTTGACATATTGGTGAGCACGCAGGGAAACACACTGCTCCATTCTGCTTCAAAGACTTTGCTCTATGGAGATTTAAGGACCACCAGGCATTCACACGTGCAGTTAGTTTAATTAGGTTGCTTTCCTCTTACAAATAGGCTGAGGTGGGAGGAATGATGGAGGTGGGGTGGTAGCATGGGAGTGTGTGGGCCCAGGGGAGTAGATGGGGCATTCAGACAAAACAGAGAGACCAAGGGAGAAAGAAGGAGCTGGTGGGAGAAGGTTCTGGAAGAGACAGCAATGAGCACTAAAGACGAAATGGCCCAAAGATGAACAGATAGGAAATAAATAAATATAAAAAGACTAAATGGCACAGAATCAAACTTCACCTCCTTTGCAATTTGGACAAGGGCCAGTCCGGCCCTGGGCTCTCACATGGCCCTAGGGACAGAGGACTCTTGTGCAGGATGGCCTGCCCTGACACCGGCACTAGAAAAGCACGCGCCAGCCTCACCCTTCACAGGTCGCCCTGTCCCTAACCACTTAGAGCCCACTCCCTACAGCTCTTTCTCTTTTAAAGGTCATTTTAAATTCTAAATGTTGTCAACTAGAATCTGAACTGCAACTATTTCTCTAGACCTAATCTTTGGCTGTCAGCAAGTTCAGAGGCGAAAAAAAATCAATAAAGGGATTAGCTGCAAGTGACATTGCATATTACAGAATTAGTTCTCGTGTCCATGCTGAAGGACTCGCCAGCTGGCTAATATTATGCAACCATTTCAATGATGTCTTTATTGTCAGAAAGCCTCTTTTCATCTCTTGTTCCCCATAAGGAAAAGAAAAAAATTTTTAATTTACAAAAAAATGCTTTTGTTCAAAAATGTATCTACTTCTCCATTTGGCAAAATGCTTACGTTGCAGTACCTAAATGATTATTAACCCTTCACAGCAGGTATTAACTTTTGCAATTTTCTGATAGTCATACAACACTTTATCCAAGAAACTAAATTCTTAGATTATTAGGAGCTAGGCTGGAAGGGAGACTTTTCTTCCAAACTTTCAAGAAGCCAATCACATTCTAGCAAGTGGGGCTCAATGTACGGCATTTCCAGTCTGGGGTCTCACTCTCCAGGCCAGCGGTTTCCAGTTTGACCCTGGAGAGCTCACCCACAATGTCAGTAGATGGTCTGCAGCACAAAAAACTTCCACCACCAGAAGGGAGCATCTTCAACTAGGCAAAGCCAGCCAAGAACCTAACAATAAGCGAAAGGGGCTCTGGGGCAGCACAGACACAGGAACACCCCTCTGTCTTTGATTAGAAATGCTTTTTTAGACAAAATTCCAGCAAAGTTGCCTTATGTGATTTTGGAGGCCACAGGAAATTGTAAACATCAAGTGATGAACTAAAAGAATGATTGCTGAAAGCTGGGAAAGTGGCCACAGCCATCGAAGGAGGACTCAAGATAAAGACATAAGGCTTCAGGGGCCACCCAGCACAGGGCAAGCAGCCTGCATCCAGAGAGGACGTTTGTGTTACAAGAAAACACAATGCCTTAAAATTTTAAAAAATTAATTTAATAAAATTAATTAGTTAATTAATTAAATTTAAGAAAAGAAAAAATGGGCTGGCGAGGTAGCTCAACAGTTACGGCGCTTGCCTGGCATGTGCAAGTACCCACGTTCGAACCCCAGTACCACATATACAACAAAGTGTCAGAGCAACAAAAACCAGATAAAAAACTAAATAAAACTGATTCTCTCACTCTCTCTCTCTCTCTCCTCATTCTCTCCATCTTTAATTTTTATTTTTTTAATTTTTTATTAAGAAGTTGAGTTATTGTACAATCATAAATGCATATAAAGTAACAATATGATATGCAGTTGTTCCTAAACCGGAATTTCTATCTGCCCCCTCTGTTTTTCAAAAAAGAAAAGAAAAGAAAAGACAACATCACCTTAGATAACAACTGGAACAAGATGCTCAGGAAGGAAGGAGATTCCATAATCCCTTCTGCAATTATTTCCGCTTTGTGTAAGTTTTAACACAAAGCTTAAGGAATCTGTAAATTTATACTCTGTGGTTCAATTCAAACTTCAGTGATTCTAGAAGAAAGATTAAGGATTTTTGCATCGAAGTGAATACTGCTAGACTTCTCTGCTCCTATGTCTTCTTGGTATCAGGGATTGAGCTCACGGGCACTTAACCACTGAGCCACATCCCCAACCCTTTTTATATTTTATTTTGAGACAGGGTCTCACTAAGCTGCTTAGGGCCTCACTAAGTTGCTGAGGCTGGCTTTGAACTTGCGATCCTCCTGCCTCAGCCTCCTGAGCTGCTGGGATCACAGGCGTGCATCATGATGCTTGGTTTGATAATTAATGTTTTTCAAGAGAGTGCCTCTACTACCATGTGTTCAGAGCCCATTCTGTCCATTCCATCTGATGATAATAAATATTTTATGATGGGGACTTGTCCGATGAGGGAGGTAGAGACCCCTCCTCCCACCTGCCTGTGAGTCGGTGGCAAGCACGCTGCCAGTTCCAGCTACCCAGGAGTCGTCTTTTCCCTTAGATAAGGAGTTAAGGTAAAAGTAAGGCGTAGGGGTTGTGCTTAAGAGACAGTTAATGTCAGAATGGCTCTGTGTGATCAAGCCCCTCCCACAGCATATCAGGCAGGGCCAATCAACCCCGCATGGGGTAAGACTTCAGAATCCTTCCCTCAACACACATTCTGGACTGACTGACGCTGGTATCCAGAAGGAAATGCTTACAGGCCTAAGTCATTGCTAAATGGCTTCAAATTAGATTTATGTGTTGTCAGGGTGGCAAGGTTTTCATGTGAGACAGGATATCTTGTTGGTATCTCCATGTCCTCTGTCCGATCTTAAGATCCCACTCAACACCCCCTCCTTAGTGAAGCTTTCCCCAAAAACCTGAGACGGGAGAGGCTTGGAGACAGGGTGATCAGGAAGCGAGTGACTGTGTCCACATATGTTATATTCATTCAATTCAATCAAGAAACATTTACTGAGTATCAACTTAGTGTCAGGAACTGTAGATACTGGGGACACATGCGAATATGAAATACTTCTTGCCTTGAAGCGGCTCATGGTCCATCTTACAGTATCGGCCTGTTTTGAGTTCCATTAGGGCTAAGCCTATATTGTATTCACCCAAGTGCAGTGTGGGAAACTTAGCGGTCACCCCCTTGAGGACTTTAATGGTCATATTGAATCTAGACTTCAATACTCATATGAGTGCATGCACGTGCGCGCGCGCGCACACACCACACACACACACCACAATACATCTGTACAGCTCTCATCTGTAAAAATACCACAGGGAATAATTTAACCAGGATTTAATGAGAATAACAAAAGAATTAATTGAGAATGAGAAGCTTTGCTTTGGGATGGAACAGCTAACTGGAGAAGTACACCTTCAACATCTCACAGCCGTCAGCTCCTCCCCGCTTGGCCGAGGTGACAGGTAACTGCTCCTGGGCCCAGGCATGCGGCTGCACCTTCTCCTCGGGTCCTCCTGTGGCTCCCTATGACAGTGACATCTGAAGAGTCCCTCTAAGGAGCCCTCTCCTTGGCTGGGTAGGAACAAGCACTACTTTCTGAGGTTGCAGCACCCCATGATTCACTCTTTCTCTGTTCCAGGGGCCTCCACTCAGCCCTGTGCCCTCTGCAGCACAGTGTGTCTAGGACAGTTCTGTTGGTTTCCGATCTGATGTGAAAAAGTAACTTTCAGCTTCAGTTCAAGCTGAAAAACACTCCCTAACACGCCTCTCCTGAACAGAGACGTGGAAGCTGGTATTTACGATGCAACATTAGCGATACCCTCCCTGGAGGCAGTGAGGCAGAGGTTGCTCTCTAACCCAGTGCCTAACTCTGTGGCTGGCACCTCACAGCCTTTCCATAAGTGCTTGTGAATGGATGAGGGGCTGAGATGAAATCAGGGAATAAACTCTTCCATGCTCATCGTCCTATTAGAATCCTGCTTCGGATTTGATCTCACTAGGCCTCATCTGGAAAAGAGCATTGTGCTCCCTTACAGCATTGCCGGGGAGATGTACAAAGACCTACAGCAATGGTGGCAGTCATGGCTTAGGCACACAGCACGGACTTGACAAGCACTTGTTGAACAAATGTATCGACACTCCGATAAGAGTCATAGGCATATCTGCCCTGGCCCATGGTCACATCCTGGCCCACGGTCACACGCTGCCCTCCTCAACCAGGAGCACTCTGTGCCCATCAACTGGCTGTGCTCTGGCACTACAGCCCTCCCCTCTGTATGGGCTTTGCAAGCTTCTCTGGGAAGGCAGCACCACAAGGGTCAATGAGGCCCAGCAGATGTGGTCATGTGTCCCTGCTTCAAACAAGTAGAGGGGTGTGGGTCTGGCCAAGCCAGGGCCCAAGACCCAAAAGAGCAGGATATTTCAAAGACCTGGTTCTAACCGCCTCCCTTACTCACCAGCTGGGTGACTCTGGGCAAGTGACTTGAGCCCCTGGACTATTTCCCAGCTGATAAGAGGGATTCCATAGTAGGGTGCACACCACAGCACCATTATGTGGATAAAATAAATTAATGCACAAGAAGCACTTAGAACACTGTCTACCACTAAGCACTAAACCATTAGCTATTTTAAAATTGATACCGACCTACATCAGGAGCTCAGAGTAGACCAGAAGATTAAAAAGTAAAGAGCTATGCTTCAAACATTTATTTCATGTCTAGGGTGTGTGTGTGAAGGCTGACCTAGGATAACCACTGCAGATTAACCACTCACAGTCACCTAGCAAGCAAGGCATATGACATTGATTGACAGGTGAGGCCGACTTTCCTTTGAATCTTGCAAGTGGGGGGCCCGGCACAGGACCTATAATAGTGTGGCTGGTAAGGGCACCAACTGCAAGATGAAGGTCTGACCAGCAGGGACTCATCGAGGTTCTATCCTTGGCACTTCCAGACCTCTCCCAATTAGCACACTCATCGGGCTGTACCCTGCCTTCTCCAGCCTGGTATAGCCATGTACTGCAGAGCCCTTGCCAGTGGGGAGGAACTCAGTAGCCATCATTCTGGGGCTTCGGAAGCAATGACACCATCAGCAAAGGCTTGCTTCTTCTGCAGAGCAATTCCGTAAGTTCTCTTGTTCCATCTTAAAACAACCATGAACAATTGATGAGCCTTGTCACAGATGAACACTAGGAGACACTCTCAGGTTAGGTCCCTTATTCCTGATCTCATCCTTGGTGACCTCACAACTGAGAAAGAATTGAGAAGAACTACAATGAAAGGAATGAGGTCCCATCTGCTGGGAGACTCTTCCTGCAAGACTCACACGATACAGAAGAAAGGGACCCTATCCAGAGCCAATTCAGGTCGTGGAAATAGCTCCCAACAAGTAAGTACAACCATAGGAATAACAATGTGATGATGTCTATTGAGAACCACTAAAAACACTCAGTCTGACCTGGTAACTGCACTCAAGGAAACCTAGACTCTGAAAATAGCCCAAAAGAATTTTAAAGATATGTGCAATATAAAAAATGATCACTGTGGCTGTATAACGGAGAAAGTATAGAAAGCAAAGTATCCAAGAGTAAAGAGGCAAAACACGTGAAACGCAGTCACAGACGCTTGGTTGTATCTATGCAGCAATATAAAAAAAATTGTCTAATGTCAAAGAAAAATCATAGTTTGTGCAAAAGAAATTTGTGTATTCATGTGGACAAAAAGTGGAAGGGAACATGGGCTATTAAAAAGCTTGAGTTGGCAGGGAAGGGACTGTGGGTGAATTTTTCTTTCTTTAATTCAGTTACACAAATATTGCCAAACATTACTGACATATCTTGCAAAAGTTTAAAAACTAAAATGGGGGAGAATGTGCTAGAATCTCTATGGTTTCTAGTAGTTCCAATAATCTTTGTGAAGCATTTCAGACCAGAATGAGGGCTGTTTTCTTTATTGTATACTCAGCATTTCTGCAAGGGAATGGACCTTAACAAATCTGAAGAAACACAAGAAACAATCAGTGAGAGGGTTCTTTGCTGATCCTGGGACCATGGGATCAATCAGAGCCCACATCGCCCCAAGAGCTGGGTGTCCAGATATTAATTCGATGAATTAAAGGTTGAAGAAAATATCCCAGAAGGACTGTTTTAAAAACATTAAAGCAACATTTGAGGAAGAGAGTACTTGATTCAAATTTGCTCAGTTTTGCCTCTTTGGTGCAATTCCACCTACTGCAGTCCCGAAGACCAGGATACAGGCACACACCAGCTCTGGTTCCCATTCTCCAAGGTCTAGAGAACTTCTCCAAAGAGAGGCCATGAAGGTGGACTAAACTCAATGTCACCAGAAGAAGAACTTGAAGCCAGGTGAGCCCACAAAATGACACCAATCAAGAGCGCAAAAGATGTGACAACCCAGCTCGGTACAGGTCCCCCCCCCCCAAACACAAGGCACAGAACTTCTCCAATTCCATCTCTCTGGGTGTAATAAAAACCAAGAGGATATGAAAATATATGTGAAAAAGATACATCACTTTAAAGGGCTAGGAGCCTGGCACAGCAAGTTCTCAGAGCCAGTGAGAACCTAACAGAATAAAAGGAAGCCATGCAGTTACGTGAGTTTTGCAGAAATGCAGGGGTAAACCAGGTGGGCTGCTGGTCTGCTCAGAGCAGCAGGACAGGTCTGTTTCCCTGGGGCATCATGGCAAGGGGTTCACAGAACGGCAGCAAATTGGCCTTGCGAGAAGCCACCCCAGGCACTCACGGCCCTGACAGGGCTGCACAGTCTCAGGGTCTTCAAGGGGTAGCAGCCTCAGATCGAGAATCCAGCTATTGTGAACTCATTAATTATGCATTTGAGGACAGCACAGGCAGGAGCATTTCACAGGGTTTTCTGTTTAAGGGATTGGAAGGAAGCCGGTCATGAGAGGGCATGTCAGGCACCTTCTGTGATCAAAGGGATAAGAAAGAGTGAGAGCTGCCAGCGACATAGATCCAGGCCCCTCGTACGTGGTGAGGTGACCAAAGGCACACGTCTGCTTCGGAGTTGTCATTGCAAATGGACCCTGACCTGCAGGCGTGCAGGGGACAGCGCTCCCGGCAGTGAGCTGCTTGGAGGCACCTTGAGGAGCAAGTGATGCTCAGGGGCACTGTGGGTAATGCATGCATGGCCAAAAAAAGGTGATTTCTGAAGCCTGCACTGAAGGACAGGTGCAGTGTTCTTGGGCAGCTCTCGATGCTGTGTCAGGTGACTGGGTCTGCATGTCCTAAGTACAGGGCAAAGAGCCCAGAGCAGCTTTGGCTAAGGGACCGGGGATCATGCAGGTCAACACCCTCACTTCACAGAGAGGAGTCAGGTGCCCAGAAAGGTTAAACAACTAGCTCTGGGCCATAGGAAAAGCTCCCAGCCATGACCTTTAACACCATCATTCTCCAAACAGAACATTACGTGATAGGTGTGATTCTGCCAGAATTAACTTCAGGAGGTGGAGCCGTGGCCAGACTCAGCCCCAGTGGCTCATCTCTAATTGTGGGGTCTGGATCCCAGCTGCTCTTGGTTTTTCTCTTTGTGTTTGCCTTTCAAAGTCAAAAGCCCAAAGGCGAGACTTGAAGTGATCTAGCCCTTGGTCCCTGGTGCTACTTTTCATCCTCTGAAGGATACGCATCTGACACGTGGCAGACGGGGCTGAGCAGGCTCTGGGCCCATCCTGCAGGGCTTTGCCGTTAGCCCTCCGCTCCCTGGGGAGGTTCTCAGAGGACACAGGTGGCTCTCATCTTCGCAGGGCCTTCCAGCCCACCCCATCTCTCAAAGGAGCTGCCTTCCCCTTAAAAAGATTAAATGTTTTAGAGAAAGCAAACATACCAAAGGCTTTCAAGCAGACATGTCATTGCTTCCAGTCCACACGGCGCTGGCCGTGAATCCCTTAAAAGCTGTCCCCCACTGGGATTCTGAGGCATGGACCCTGAGTTCCTGTGACTTAGCGACTCTCATGGGGCCCAAAGGGGCCACTTCAAGAGCAGCGTGGATCCTGTCCAAGGAGACTTATTGGGAAAGATGGCCACACCACAGTCCACCTACTTCCCGTCCAGACCCTGAGTACAGTGACTACGACAGATGCTGCTGGCTGTCTGAATATTCAGTCTGCCTTTCCTTCCTCAGTTACAGCATCTTAATTGTAGCAAGCTAGGCTTATTGCTTCCTGGGGGAAAAAAAACTAAATGCCAGCCTCCCTCACAGCTAAATGTGGCCACATAGCAATGCCAACAGCTAACAACCGTGATAACTCGCGTCGGGCAGAGCCCCGACCACTTCCACTCGATCTCATGACGATCCTACAAGAGGCACAGTCATTACTCCCAAGACACCGCGAGATGAAGTGATTCACCCCATTCGTGCTGTCAGCGTGGCCAGAGCTGGGATCTGAACGCAAACAGCCTGCCCCAGTGAGCGCTCTCCTCCACTCATCTCCCTGTACTCATCCTCTGTGCCGCGCCTCTAGGTACAGCCTCCAAACGGAGCATAAGTCAAACTCAGAGATGGACTTCTAACCAGGAGAATCTGGAAAGGGAGACAGAGTCACTTGACAGTGGAGAAACTGGCACACACCACCTCAGCCAGGACACCAAGGTCACCGTCACCAGAGATATGTGCCCCAATATCTTTCCATGACACAGGGGCTTTTGTGGAATTCTTCCCCAAAGCCAATAAGCCAGCCTATCGTGGGAGACCATTAGATAATCAGAGTTGAGGAGCTTCCTAGACAACACCTGACCCAAACTCTAAAAATCTCTGGAGATCATGAAAATAAAGGAAGAAGGAACATGGAGAAATTGTCACATAATGAAGAAGGCTAAGGAGACATAATGACCAAAGGCAATGTGGGAAACAGGGCTAGATCCCAGAACCAAAAAGGGACTCAAGAACAAAAACTGGAAAATCCTAATAAAGATGGCTACAGCAAGGGCAATAGTATTGTACCGATGCTAACGGGAGCAACATCCCATAGTTATGTAAGAGGTAAATGTCAGGAAAAGTTGAATGAAGGATATATGAGAACTCCGTACTATCTTCGCAATGTTTCCATAAATCTAAAAGTATTTCAAAATAAGAAGTTTTTCCAAAAGGAGGAGGCAAATGCTTTATCTCTCCTCCCCTATTTCTTCCTATTGTTGATTTTCAAAATGACAGTGATTGCTGGAGCTCCAGCAGCCATTTTGATCCCTGAGGCAACTATGAGGTCACCTTGAGGATGAAAGACATATCCTGAGAATGACAGAGCAGAAATATAGAAGCTTAGATCCCTGATGACACTCATTGTCATATTACCATCCCTGGACTCCTAGTTCCAAACCTTTTTTTTTTTAATGAAAATGAGAAATAGCTACTATTTTACATAAGCCATTTATCTGGGGTACCTGGTCAAATGCAGTCAAAACTACTTGTTAGTAGCAGTGAAAATCTTTGTAGTTGCTAGCACTGATATAAAAATTAGAATCTCAGCCTTAGAATTGGTCTAAGAGTCCATCTAGTCCAACCCATCCTTTTTAGCATGAGATGCAAAGGGACAAACTGAGTGCCCACGTCCCACCTCCAGCAGCAAAGCAACCTCAGAGGCCCAGGCCCTGTGCCAGCTCAGCTTCCTGCACTGTGTTCCTGCCTGGCAAAGGTCCCCAGCAGTGCAGCATTAAAATAATCACACACATGAAAATCAAGGCAAGCTGCTGCAGCCCAGGTTCCTCTGACTGCCACACTGAGTTGCCTCCCTGAAACCGTAACGTGCTTATGCGATGCATTTCTGATCGATCCCCAAACGCAGCCACACATCTGAAATTACATCATGACTGAATATTTCATACTTTCACCTCCATGAACAGAGACTCCAGTATTAAAATGATGTTCATGTCACACTTGCCTGATTTTATTAAAGGGAAGAATCACAAGGAAAGAGTGTGCTAAGTCTGTGAAAGAGAATTATGCTCAGAGAAAAAATAAGGTCTCCAAGGGAAAGGTCACCAGTCACCTAGAAACCCTGAGCAAGCTGCTTTGCTAACGTGAGCTACAAACCCATGGTAGAATTAGAGGCTTGGCTGGGACTGGATTTCCTCTCAGCCTCCTTCCAATTCAGATAATCTGCAACTCCAAACGCTAAATGATCCCTTGGTTTCCACCTTTGTGCGAATGGTTGTGCCAGATGCACAGGCGGCTCTCTGCTGGCTGCCAGGGGCTGCTCATCGCAGTTGATTTTTTGATGGTCCCAATTCTTCACTGCCTCCATTTTCCGTGTAGGAGACATTCTGAGCTGTGTGTCAGGAGGCCACTTTATCACTGTGTGGGGCCACCGCCCCGCCTGCAAACGCGCAGCTGCCGGTTTAGCGCAGTTCACTTCGTTAGACGCAGAAAGAGCGAACTCTGAGCGAGCGAGAGAAAGTCTGCTATCCTGAACTCGTCAGACAGCAGCACAGGGGCTTCTTGTCATTGTGCAGTGTCACGGACCTCACGCAGCCATGTGCACTGGGGGTCCTCAACCAACAGGTCTGCTTGCCCCACAGTGACACGTGGTGCTACATTATGATGGCCATGACACCGCTCAGCCATGGGAACTGTTCAGGCCCATTATAATCTCCTGGGCCCACCATCATGTATGCGGCCCTTCGCTGATTGGCAGATCATTAGACGATGTGTAAGTGCCTCTGGAGTCCCCTCACCAAGAAAGCAGTGTCTATTTCCTCACCTCTTAAATCTGGGCTCAGTCGTGTGACTGAATGACATTCCCACATGTGCTTGTGCCATCTCTATGCCTGCTATGAGGATGACAGGCTATGGTCAGCTTGCTGGTCCTGGCAGGGGATGGGCAGCACAGGAAGAACTGTCCCAGGCATGGCACCCCAGGCCAGCCCCTGTGAGCCCACAGATCCAAGAATGAGCCTAGCCAGCTAGCTGGGTCCAGATCAGAGCCACAGCACCCCGAGA
>PVKS010036288.1:0-19459 GCA_004027875.1 Aplodontia rufa | reverse complement strand
TTCTGCAGGTCATGAAGAGATCTGTGGTACTCAGTCACTTCCACCATGTAATGTACTTGTGTGTGTTGTGCTACTGAACAACTTAGTGATACCATAATAAAAACGGGCTGGGGATGTGGCTCAGTGTGAAGTGCCCCTGGGTTCAATCGCCAATACAAAAATAAATAAATAAATAAATAAATAAAATAAAATAAATAAAAAAACAACAAAAAACCAAAAAACAAAAACCAATTACTTGTGAGTAAACTTGACTTGTAGAGTCTACAAAATCTTCTGAAAATAAAAATTCTTTGTGGTCAAGAGAATTGCAAGAAATACTAAGCTCTTGACATTAAGTCCTTCACAGTGTGGTTGAAAAATTATATCTTAAACACATGACTGCTGCCTGAAAAAAAATAAAATCTACTAAAGACATAATCAATTTAGTGTATATTTACTTTATATTCACAGATAAGAAGTTTGAATGGCTATATCATAGTCTGCTATTAGAGCCAGGCTCTGATTGGACTACTAGGCAAATTTTTAAAAATATTTATTTGTTTCAAACTGTAGAAGAACTTATTTCATTATATTATAGAGTTTTAAACTTGCCAAAAAATGAACTGATAATTTTTTGGAGGTGATAATCTCAGAAAAATATAAGAAATATAATTATAGCTAGATCCCCTCTTTCTATGAAGCAACAGAGAATTTTACACAGTAGGAACTTTGATATGGTACCTTTGAGGAAATGCTGATGTCAGTATGGATCAGTCCAGGACTGGGCAGAGTGTGAAATATAGAGAAATTTATCAAGAAACAGGCTGTTGTAACTTTATATGAAACAGTACAGAATAAAATCTGTATATCCCAATTCTAAAAGCCATAATTGTCTTTCCTTATTTGAAACTTCCATTCCTCAAAGAAGAAAGGAAACCTACTTACATTCCTGTTTGTTTTTTAAATAAAATTGTGCTTTTAAACATATGTGCCCTTAATATACAAGAATACTGGAGTTTGATAAAAACTTTATAAATGATTCTAACAAAGGAGTTTCATTATTTAATTCAATGAACGTGTTTTAAAAAGCCTTGCTTTAATGAACTAGGCTTTATGGCATGCCTCTCTGAAGCTTTGGACAGAGACATGAATTGATTGGCAGTCACTTAAACTCTCACTCAAATTCAGTTATCTTCTTAAATGGATGTCTACTACCGATGAGGAAAGGGTGGCTGGTCATAGTGTCATGCAGTATCAGCTCACATGGGCTAAGCACCCGGAAATTAGAAACAAACCCCAAATGGTCTTGATAAATGGAAAATATCCACAGAAGAGCAAACTCGATTTTACTAATTGGTGTAAAATGCAGTATACTTAGGGGGGTTGGGGGGAAACAATATTAAAAACACGGAAAGCCCAGTGCAGTGGCACATGCTGGTAATCAATTATCGACTATCAATCAACTAGGGGAAGTTGAATATGGATCGAACACTAAAGGAAATAATAATGTTTAGCCCAAGAAAGAGGTTCTGATAAAGAAGTGCTCACGTTCCTTACACAGGCAGATGTTAAATATATTCGTGGTTGTGGTGAAATTAACAAAAATGTATATATATATGTTAAATAAAATGAATGCTTATTTGGGGGCTATCCGGAAATGCTTTTGATGATCATATTGACTTAAATCAGAATGAAAAGCCCATGTATTGCCCATGCTTTCGAAATGATCATTCTTTGGAGGTCTGGAACCCTACTGGCCCTAGAGGGACTGTCCCTTGCAGAGTTAGTTAGTCCATTGCTAGAGATGATAAATAGCACACCTGCCAGCGTCACATTCTACTGTAAACTGACAAATGCAGAGCCTACTTTGGGTGACTGTTCCACTGTCCTAACCACTCCTGGTACTAGATAACTAAGGACACCCTATTTTCCAGAGCCTGCTGAAATCATTTAATTAGAGCATTCTTGGGATGCTCACCTTACCTTATGCATTCTTTTCATGGAAACCACAATAAAGGTTCTTGTCCACTTCTTCCCTTCACTCCCTCTGGCTTCTGATTGACCTGTGGCTTTTTCATGTGTCCCTGTATGCCATACCCTGTCTCCTCCTCTTGATTCCTGTGTAGCAAATTATATTTTCAATGGCAATTGCCTCCTTATTTTTTGGCCTCACCATATGTGGTATAATAATGAAATCTATATTTTCAAACATGTATGATGGGCATCTCAGATGTCTTGGTTTTACTACAGTATCATCCCACTGGGCCATGGTGGTACACACCTCTAATCCCAGTGGGTCAGGAGGCTGAAGCAGGAGGATCTCAAGTTCAAAGCCAGCCTGAGCAACTTAGTGAGACCCTAAGCAACTTAGGGAGACCCTGTCTCAAATTAAAAAATAAAAAGGGCAGGGGATGAGGTTAGTGGTTAAGTGCCTCTGAGTTCAATCCTTGGTACCAAAAGAAAAAAAAAAAGGAAAATATCTTTCCTGATTCTCATCCAACCAAATGAAAAAAAAAAAAGTAAACATTGTCCTGAAATAATAAAATGATTTAGATGGTCTTCTTCCACAATGGAGTAGATAATGCATGTTTTAAATATTTGATTACAGAAGTGGGGAATGTATAAAATATCGTGCATAGATGACTTTCAGATTTTTAGAAGGAAACAAAAAATACGCTAAGGGAAATTTTAATTCTAATGAGTGTCTCAGTTTGCTTATTTATTTTAAATCCTTCAAATAATAATTTCACATCCTTTTATTTTCAACATAAATTTAACCATGCGAAATGTCATATTGTACCAAGAGTTGAAATTTCTTTCTCATTTGTATAGAATTTCTTGTTTTGTTTCCTAGATAAAGTATTAGTTAGTCTTACCAAATTCTTACTGTGTAATAAAAACTTACTGTGTAATAAAAAACTAAAATAACAATAATATCTGTCATAAGATATAACACTTAAATTCATTTTATTTTATGCTGCTAAAATTTTAAATGATCTGATAGAGGATGGAATTCAATGCATGTTCTTTTTTCCCCCCTTTTTGGTACCATGGATTAATCTCGGAGGCACTTAGCCACTGAGTCACATCCCCAGCGTTTTTTGTTTTCATTTTTGAAACAGAGTCTTACTAAGTTGCTTAGGGCCCTGCTAAGTTACTGAGGTTGGTTTTGAACTTGCCATCCTCCTGCCTCAGCCTTCTGAGGCTCTAGGATTATAGGCTGCAGTTTCTAATATTAATTCCTTAGGAATTTTAATCTAATATGTAAGTAGCAATGCTATGACTGGATTGAGTTAGACATCAATAGGATCGTGTGTTTCTATTGATTTACAAAAGCTAACCAAAGCAAATCCTCTAACTTCCTCATTGATTCATTACCTAGTTTTCTTTTTTGTTTTTGTTTTTATTTTTGTTTTGTTTACTTCAACCAATGTTTTCTTAAGTCATATAAGAGATTTCTTTTTCCTTTAGTACATTGGGACAAATCAAAATTTGTAGAAAATTATATAATATTCAAAGATACTATAAGTCTCATTAAAATGCTGTGCCAATTGGATTTCTCAAGAAAATTAAAGGCTGTTGAATCTGAAACCTGTAAGATGGAAAAGCTATACTTACTGGCTCAGAACGTTTTTTTCTCTTTTCCTCTACACATATTAGATTTAAGAATTCAAAATCTCAGCTTATTGATCCTGTATTGGCCAGCATCCAAAGAAAAATTGTTTTACTTCTAAGTATCTGTGACATAACTGTACGTCTGATGGGGAGACCTGCGAAGTAGCATTTGTTGCTGCATCCGGAAGGGCTGCATTCTGTGCCTCCCAGACGGAAATTTGGGATTCATATTTCTTTTGGCCAGAACTTTGGAATGAATGCCCAAAAGGTATATTACTTGTACAAGAGGTTCTTGCAAATATGCCATGAGTTCGCCTTTGAGTACAGCTCTTCTGTCTCAGACCAGATTGTTTGTTAGAAAGGACCCTGTCACTTGTCCTGGTAGTTAAAATGTAGAAACAATCCCTCCTTGGACTGATTCTTTGCATTTTGAAAAATTGCCACAGTACATTCCCCAGCCTGCCAAGTTGGCAGATTCTGAGCCAAAAGTTGGAGAGCAGCCAGGCACCCAGGGCGTATTCCAAACCTCTGAGTCAGCATCCAACTCTATGCTATTCTCTGTCTTGTATGGGGGAAATCATCCTATGTCACCAGATTATTGTTAGCCAAACACTCAACTAGATTTCAAAGCTAAGACAACGTTTACATCATGGGTTCGTAACCTTGACTAGGGAACAAGGGAAATCTGTGAATTCTGAAAAGTTCTGCTACTGGAGATATCGTATGAAATTCGCTGGGTTAAAATCTCACTGATTTTCAGAGAGTGAGGGAGAAGTCTGAATAATTTTTTGGCTGGAGTTGTAAAACATAGGTCCTGACCCCTTGTCGTCATTAAAGATCCCATGGGTTCTTTTGAAAGGACTAAGGGGGATTAACCTTTCTGTTCTGGCTAAATTCCTAATTGGATAATTGCATTCTCCCTCCCTAAATTATCCCTGTAGCTCCAATTGGATATGGAATTTTCACTTCCTGTCATAAAGGGTTGTAGGGTGTTAGGACATTTCACCCCAGGGGTGATGTCAATTAAGTCATTAGAAAGGTGAAATCTATATGTGGATTGTCTTTCTTTTTTCAACCCCTTTCCCCCCTCCTTATTTAGAGCTCTGAATGTCTGGAAATCATTCAATCATGGGTAATGAAAAGGGATGTCATAAGTGAGTAACACTGGTTATTGTCACATTATTTCTAAGAATATAATGAGGGCTGTCAATAGTTGATAAGCATTGGCAGAGAGTGTTACCATTCTAAGGAGATCAAAAGCCTATTACTTGAAATGCCACTGTCCAAACCTGGGAGCAAAGGGTTTTTAAAGCCAGTCTGCACATTCCATTTATACTGGGGACATCCAGAGTAGCTCTGAGAGCGTTCCTGCCTTACAGCCTCTGTGAATCCTTGGCTCAGCATTCACAGAAACATGCAAGCCCGGGGCCAGGGCCAAGGGGAATCAATGTCTCTCCTGCATATGGATGCAGGCAGTAACCCTGGGCAGATTACACATGCTCTTGATTTGGAAAGTGAAGGTTGCACATCAGTCTCCTCAGCTGTATTTATCCACATTGAAAATCATGGCTCACAGAATCACCTGCAGACCTCAGAAGCAACGCTGCCAGCCACAGCCCTACGTTTGTCTCCAGTTGAGGAAAAAATGTCATACTCAGCTGATCCGCATCGCATTATTTATTTATTTTTTATTTTGCTTTTAAATCAGTCAAGAAAGTATTTGGGAGCCAACTATACTTATTTGTACCCTTTGAAATGGATATCTCTTCGCTAGGTACTTGATTAAGAATGTAATTATTTTTAAAGCTTTATCCTAAGAATAATGGTTTAACTCTTCCGAAGGAGGTACTTGAAGATACTTATGTAACATCAGTAGTAATACCTCCAGCTTCTCACAATCTAACAGCCTACGTTGCAAAGAGGATGAAATTTGGAATCCTGACCACAGGAGTAAGAAACAAGTAGGGTGAAGAGAAACCCACGGACGGAAACGGACTGTGGACCACGCTTGGGGCTTGGCATCTGACCAGAAGGAAGAGCAGTCTCAGCGTTTCATCTCATGTATGTCATAAATCCAGCTGCATTTATTTATGATAGCACAATGACAAACAAATAACCAATGGATTTAAACAAACAGGTTAAATAAGCCATCTGATAATTTGAAAAGTAAATTTTAAAAATGGTGTTTCTGTATTATTAGATTTCATTGTATACTGCTTTCTTGGTACAACATAAATACAATGGTTCATTTTCAAAATATTAAATGTAACTTTATAGTCATTAGATTCATCGCACCCTTGTTTCTGTAAGGCAACAGGTGACATATGCTTCCAGCACCTTTAACACCACCTGTTCATCACAAATTTGTGTCACCTAACGTTCCCTCTGTTCCCTCTCTTCCCTTTTCTTTCCTTGGAGGGAAATTCCTCCTGCAGAGGCTAAATCCATCCCACTGATGGCTCAGATTTGTCTCAGAATATTCCAGAGATAACTTATTTGCAGAACAATGCTGAATCTCTGTATTATTTTCTTGTAAGTTGTTATCAGAAAGCCCCTGTCCTTTATTAATCCCTACGATTTTTCCACCTAAATTACAACTGCATTTTATCACTGAAAAATGATTCGTGCTGGGGCTGCAGTGATAGCTCAGTGGCAGAGTGCTTGCCCAGCATGCGTGAGGCACTGGGTTCAATTCTTAGCAACAACACACACGCACATACACATGCACACACACAAAGATAGTAAAAATAAAAATAAAATGTATAAAATTCAAAAATTAAAAAAAGAATCATGATGCATCTTTTATGTTCCTCTGTATTGTTCCTATGTATCACTTACAAATTTTATTAGATAAGTGTGGATTTTCATATCTAGAGAAATAATGAGTAAAAAAAATATTTTAGCAGCACAAAGTCAAGTGTGAAGACCTCTTTAACTTCTATTTGAAATGGAATTTTTTGTAACATTGTTTTGATAGAGAGAGTTATAATGACCACTGTAGTCTTGCATCCAACCCAAATTTTGTCATATCTACCTGGGTATAGTGCAAACCCATGCTGACTATCCATCTGAGATTTGGACAGTGTATCTAAGGGAGTCCTCCCATTTACACATGTAGGTGGCTGACCACATTTACAGACACAGTGACAATCAGACCTGCTCCTTCTGCACAACCATCACATTTTCCCCTTCATCTTAGATCATTCCGATAATGATTGCTTGTACCCTCAGTCTAGACAAATTAATGCAAGATCTCAGTCATCATCAGAAATTTTATCAACCAAGACAGCCGATGATACCATCAGAAATGGGAATTTTATGTCTGTAGCAATTTCTTATTCCTCTCTTTGTCCAACCTTGCTTTAATATAAACATAATGTAGAAATTTCACTCATGATTTTATTGTATGCACCTATTTGTTAAGCATCTAGTTTAAGAGCCCTAATGGAAATGTTAAAAAATGTTATTTATTTTTATTGAAAAACATGGTCTTACAACTAGGAGGGGTTCATCATCAAACAAGCCAATACTGGGGCCAGACCATAGTTTTCCTCCCTTTGGGTTCTCCCTGGTTCTATATTTCACTTTACTTAAGCCCCAAGTTAATAGGACTTCTTGTGAAGTCGGAGGTTCCCCTCAGATTAGATTCCCCCATACTACCTCCCTTTGGTCACCTTGATGTCCTTCCTATTCCCTTCCCCCCTTCCTTCCCTCCTCCCTACGTCCCCCAGGAACCTAAGCACAGTTCCCCATGATCATGTAAGAATCCATACATGTTGAGGTGATTGTTAGGTTAGCCATCTAACTTACTGCTTCCGCTAGCATCCACAGATGAGAGGAAACATTCAGCCCTTGAGTCTCTGAGTTTGGGATACCTCACTTAGCAAAATTTGTAAAACACATTTATGATAGTGCTAGTATCTTAGAGGAAGGAAAAAAATGAGGCTTCCTTCTGACTACATTGGTTAACCACAGAATCTATCCCTCCAATACTGTTGAGTCTTTCACTTCTTTATAACAGGAAAAAGATTCTCCTTTGATCAATAATAATGTCATGGTTAAATACACACATAAACACACACACAAACATGCCTAAACACATCTGTATTTACTAGTGATCAAATAAGTTCTGAATCTATTTTCTAAACAAAAAGGGTGTTTTATTCTTTTATTGTCTTAGAAAAAATGCATTATAGTTTGGGAACTATCTAGAAAATAAAATAAAACTGATTATTTCTTTCTCCTTCTGTTCTAATTGGTTGTGGTTTCGAGATTTGCTAATTGAAAAGTCAACTGGTAGAACTGACCAGCAGGTATGTCAATCACCAGGTAACAGTCTGTTAGTCAGTAAGGAATTTGTGTTGTGTACTAAGTGTTTAATCTTAAGTACTTCTTCCAAATGGCTCCCCTGAGTGTCCTGATTTACTGCCAAAGACCACTGAAGTCCTTATGAATTGGTTCAAGTATCCAGTGTTATATCTGTACCCAATTCTCTTCTCTCTCTCTCTCTCACACACACACACACACACAAATGCACATACACACACACACACAAATGCACATACAAAGAGATCCATATTATTTGAGGCATTTGGATACGTGGCAAGCACATTCTTGTGACACATGTTATGTTGGTATCTCCAAGTCATAGCACCAACTTAAACATGTTAGTAGCACTGAGTGGTAATAATCTTATGGGCAAAACATAATATTTGCAAACGTATTTAAGCAATAATGCAAAACTAGCAGCAAATACACTTCTGATAGATCCTCAGCCTGAAAAACTCTGAAGTATGTATTGAGGACTGTCTGAATCCCTTTCACTCTGCCACTCTCTGCATATTACTGGTAAATACACAAGAGCCAGAACTGGGACAGAGAGGCCCTTGACCTTGATTGACCCAATCGGAGGGCAGAGGCAAGGTGATAAGGATGGAAACTGAGGGTGTAGACCACCCGCCACACTGAATGGGCTCCCATGAAGTGAACACTGGGACGTCCTCACTTTGCACAAGGAATTACTATGATATTCTGACATTCAAATCTACATAATTTTATTGATATCATATTAATGTGGATTTAATTTCAGGGTGCTTGATTGTGGCAGAACAGGAATGAGCATTGTGAAAGCAAAAAAACAGTGCCTAATTGGTGACATTTATTTCATTTACCTAATTCTACATAGTACCCTGTCCTTGAATGTACCAGAAACATTGTCAGTTTTATATTTATCAAATAAGAGTTGAGGATCGCTTATTCAAATGCTTGGGCCCAGAAAATTTTCACATTTCTTGGTAGTTGGAACCTTGGATTATTTATGTATCTGAAATCCAAAATGCTTTAAAATTCAAAGCTTTTTTGAGGTTCACGTCAGTGCTCAAAAAGTTGTAGGGTTCAGATAAATTTGTATTGGGGATGTTTGGATCAGGGTTGCTCAACCTGTATTAAAAATGTATTTCTTGGGCTGGCTCAGTGGTTACAGCGCTTGCCTTGCATGAGCCAGTCTGTGGGTTTGAACCCCAGCACCAGGTACACAAAGAAGTGTTGGAGCAACGAGGGCAACATGAAAAACTAAATAAAATTGATTCTCTCTTTCTCTCTCTCTTTCTCTCACTGTCCCTCTGTCTTTTTAAAAAAAAAAAAAAAAGTATTTGTTGGGGTTGGAGCAGTGGCTCAGAGGTTACTTCGCTTGTCTGGCAAGAGTGAGGACCTGGGTTCGAACCCCAACACCACATACACAACTAGGTATTGGAGGATAAAAAAAATAGATGAAAAAAATAAGTAAAATTGATACTCTTTCCCTCTCTCTTTAAAGAAATGTATTCGTTAAATGTAGACACAATTTAGATGGAAAAATTATACTGCTATTAAGCTACTAGTCCTAAAATGTCCTTTAATGAAAAAAATTAAAGATTTTGAGTCTCTAAAGTTATAAAAAAGCCAACAAAGCTAAATCAAGAAGCAACTGAGATAGAACATAATTGCATTCATTTCACATTAAGGAACTGGCAAAGGATTTAAAGTACACGTGTATTTTCCTGTTATTGGCGAGTATAGTAAAATGTCTGATAACAAATCTCTTCCACTGTATACAACCTCCTATTGCTATTTGTTTGCTTTCCTGCCTGGTATCTACCTCAGGTGAGTGGGTGTAAGCACATTTAAATTTAGAGATGCAAATTAAAAATATATATGCTTTGCATAAGCTCTAGCTGTGAAAACTAATTTCTCCTGTCTTTAAAAAGATACGCCTTCTCCTCTTTTCTTTTTCAGAATTTTTTTTTATAAATCTTACTTGGCAAAAATCGCTAACATAAAAGAAAATGGACCTTGTGCTTCTTCATGAACATTCTGAAAGGCTTTTAGAAAAATCCCCTCCACAAAAGGATTTAGCCTTTCCCTACAGGAAGGTAGCAGGAATGAAGATGTGAATGTGAAAAAAAAAATTTTAATGCAAAGAAGAAACAGGGTGCTAAGATATTTACTGTGCTGAAGGGATGAAGTAGTTTGGGAAGATTAAAGGATGCAAAATGAAAAATAAGAGAAAAGAGAGATGATAGAGGGATTGAAGCAAGTACTGCTGAGAGATGGAAGAATGGAAAGAAAGAAATGCATTGGTGAGAATTAATACACTATTAATGAAGTGGCTAAGGTGATGGGTGTGTTTGTGAGTCTCCACCCATCCCACCTCCTGTGCCCCAGCCAGACCCAAGAGAGTCTGACTTGGCAGTCAGTGTGCTAATTAGCTCATGACTCTGGGTTCCCTTCCCTCATTCCCCTCTTGACAAAGCTTCAGGGAGTCCCTAACATTCCCGTTTCTCTACTAAATCCCCTCTAATTATAAGGTGCAAAGGTATCAAGGTACCAGAATCAACAACATTCTTTTCTAGTTTGCACAAACAGGTATTCAGCTTCAACTAGTAGTTTCTTCTAAGATTACTTCTTGACTGCATAATCTGTGGATGCCCACAGATAAATAGCATGTGTCTGGCCACAGAGAGATAATCATCTTCCAGAAAGCAATCTGTAAGCAAAGTGCACTTTGCTAAAGAAAAATATGAACGCTTCTCAAAGCTGCAAGTTAATTCCAATGTGGAATTAACTTTGTTCCAGTTAACCTTGGAACATGCCTCTGAGTGTCTGGATGGGCTTTTGAAGACATAATCTGATGTCCTCCACCTTCAGAGTTTCTGATTCAGCGGCTCTAGGGTAGGGCCTGAGAATTTATTTCTAAGAGGTTAACCACTACTGCTGCTGCTGCTCTTAGGAATTTATTTTGAGAAATTGGTCTAACTGGAAGTATCACTGGCACCTGGACAGATTCTCAAAGTATTGCTGATTTTAATCCAAAAGTCCCTATGTCTGCCCATCTCCAGATTTTTTGATAAAACTAGGGATTGGTTGGCGTATCCAACATTCAGAGGAGTAAAGATGATACTAGCTAGCAATGGTGACCTCAGAGAGAAGATACTGTCATAAAATTTGCCATAAGTGGGGTGGAGATGGCAAACGATTTGATAGATTCAAAATGAAAAGTAAAGATCCATTCAGATGCAGGCTTTAGAAAGTTTTAACTGGGTTTAGTTGTTTCGCTGTATGAAGAGGAATAATTGTTGGTAGCCAGAAAATCAAAATATACCTGTTCTACAACTTCCTAACCAAACTTTCAAGTACAGGTTGCCTCCTGCCATGGGTCTTGGAGGTGCATGTCTCACAGACTCAGGTCTTCAGACTGCAGTGTCTTTGACCTCTACTCTAATAGCTAACAGTCCCTATTCACTAGATCTTTCCCAACAGGACACCAACATGCTATTGCATTTCCTATCTCCAACAAACAAGGAAACAGAAATAACATCTTTCCTAACCCCAGGTCTCCCAGTACCCATCCCAGTTCTCTTTTCCCCTGGGAACAAAACATAACAGAAGACCCTGTTATCTATGAGTTATGCCTTCCCAGCTCCCCAGTGGAAACCTGAAAGTGCAGATAACACCAAACCCTAAATATGCTGTCTTTTCCTAGACATGCACATATATGTTGAAGTTTAATTTATGAACTAGGCACAGTAGGAAATTAATAATAATGACTTCCTTGCTGTTCATGTGCTTCTGTCTGCATCTCCACCCTCCTTGCTCTATAGATAGTGACCTCACTTTCACTCTACTTCTGTGTCACCCCATAAGAGACTTCTGAGACCAATGGACCTAAAGGACCCTCCCAGCCCCATCAAACTCTCTCTTGGCCTTGCCTTCATAGCACAAGATACCCTTCAATGCATTTAATGTTTGCTTACTTCTTTTTTTCTTTACCATTCCTGGACATAGTAGGTGTTCAAAAATATTTATTTGGTCAATGGTTGAACTATGGCAGGGGAGAAGATTTTGCATTAGGAATCTAAATTAGTCTTATTTTGTAAAAATGTGGGGAGGACTGCCCTACCAAGGTTAAATTCAGGGATCCTGAGAATAATGAACATCCTTTAAAAATCTATAAGGGAATTTATTTTTATGTTTTTTATTTGTTTGACATAGGTTTACATATTAGAGGGAAACATGGTTACATATTCAAACATACATTGGTATTGACATAATAAGTTAAGGCTGATCCTAGTCCATGATCTTCCCCATTCATCCATTCCCCGATGACATATCTCCTCTGTAATACTCCCATGCTATAATTGGAAACGCACATATATTAATTTTTGAATTTCTGAGTTTCTCTGCTGCTGTACAGTTAGCTCTCTCATTGGAATAGAGTGTTCTCACTTGTATTGATAACCCCCATAAGGGAAATTTTCACATAGTTTCTATACTATTATTTTAGATAAGCTGATATTGGTGACAATTGGGAATCTAATCTTCCTGTGTCATGATATGTATGTGCTCACGATAAAATAAGTTTTTCAACACTGGTCCCTCTTCTACTTATTTTATATCACTATCTCTATGACAATTTCCTCAATTAAACATGTATCCGTATTCTTGGATTCTTTCTTATCCTTCAACTTTTTATGCCCTCTAAATACACACACACACACACACACACACACACACACACACACACACACACACTTCTTAAATATGGACTCAATCCTGTCTTTTCTAACAATTCCCTGAATGAGAATCCCACCCTCTGTTTTCATTCACAATAAGACCCGGCCAATGTCAATTACAATAGAATCAGTCTTAATTGGCTGAGGGACTTGGAGCAGAGAACAAACTGTGAACAAGAAAATAAAGAGGCGAATCTACAAGGCCAGAGACACAGCTAAATCACGACCCAAAGCCAGAGAAAAGACACAAGCAAAGAGTGGTGCCATCCCTCATGGCAAGAATGAGACCCAGAGGTCTGTAGGGAGAAGGTGAGGCACATGTACTGAACCTCCCTGGCCCGCAACAAATGCTGTTAACACTGTCCTCTTCTGGAAGTCCCTTGTCCTACAACCACACCTTGGGTCCCTTAGGATCAGGTACTGCCTGACATTTCATAGTTTTCCATTTACTTTTTTCTCTCCCTTATGATTGGAGAGCTACCGAAGAGCATTGTACAATTAATTATTCTATCATGTATGTAATATAATGACTGTCACTCCGTAGACACTGATACACACACAAATATGTATATAAATGCTAATTAATGAATAAATGAACAATTTGCTTTTACAATGAAAGATCTCTAAGTCTTTACATTATATTCAAATTAAGTATGAAATGTTCAATTTGAGAAAGCATATTATTTTGGTGGCATAAATCCCATGAAATAAATAAAAATAGGCATGCACGTACTTAGATTTCTACCTAATTCAAGTGTGCATATGTGCTGTGGAGGTGCCATACGTATCTCATGGATTTTCTGCACAATGTCAGTAACTCAGGACAGAATCCACCCTTTGCTGACTACTCAGCCCTCAGTGTTGTAACAAAGCAGTAATTAGAAGAGTGATTAAAGAGCATGTGGAGTTAGAGACTGCTGTTCGGCAGTTACGGGTTAACACAGAGATTTGTTCCTTTTACCTCCAGAAGTGGAACTAGGTTGACATTTGAGACCGCATCCCCATAACATAGTTTCAGACACAGAGTAGGTATTTATTCATATGTGAGCATTATTAAAATCAACAGCGGATTTCAGTGCTAGAACAGACTCCACTTTGCAACTCAGTCTTTGCCTGGTTTGATCAGGAGAATAAAGTAAGGCTGTTGGCGAAAGCATGCGGTGAGGTCATAGTGCCCCTCATTATCTCATCCAATTTTGTAAATGAAGACTGGTGCATTTGCCAGTTTCTTAGTCATGCCATCGGCATTATTACCTACTAAATAGTATCGGGGAAAAACGAAGTTGTGCCCAACTCTAATTATTATGATCTCTCTGGCTTTGTTTATAAATATATGTCTACACGACTCACAGATGGCCGCAGATGGTGAGGCGTGGTGGTGGCGGTGGACGAACTGGATTTCAATCTTAATTCTGGACCTTACTGGCTGGACGAGGCAATCAAGTGCTGACTGTCACGAAGCCTAAACAATCAAGTCTAAAATGAGCTGCATGCTTCTTCTTATCCTTTAAGTTAAACTCCTGTATCCATCTCCTAGAGACTTCTCTTGACTCCCCAAAACAGGTATGCACACGATGCTCATTCAAAACAACATTAAAACACTATAGGAGCTGGAGTGATGGCTCAGAAGCTGCAGTGCTTGCCTGGCATGTGCCAGGACCCAGGATCGAACCCCAGCACCATGTACACAACAAAGTCTTGGAGCAGCAAAAGCCATATAAAAAAAGCTAAATAAAATTGATTCTCTCTTTCTCCTCTCTCTCTCTCTCTTTCTTGAAAAGCACACACACAACTATGTTTTTGCTTAATTGATGTTTTCACGTGTCTATTTTTCCTCTACACTCTCAGTTCCTTATAAACTTTTAACACTCAATGTCCATGTTAATCAAATGAATAAATAGCTGATTCATTCTCTATTATATAGAGAAGCAAAGAATATGCTTGAGGAGAGATTGGAGAAAGATTGTGAAGCCCAGTGGGTCAAGTTCATTGCAATGGGCTTGTAAGTTTTCTTATGCCATTAATAAAATATGTTTTTTTGGATATTATTAACCACTTTATACTTTCCATTACTCCTGAATTAATAGGAAAAGCACAAATAAGTAAAAATACCTACCTGTAGCAAAATGTTTTCCCATCACATAACCTGATGATGTTTGGATCCCTGTGAGATGTCTCTCGGTATAATTTAGTTTAGCTTAGACAGTATTTTTAGTTAGAGTTTAGACCATAGCTATAATATTTAAAAATGGCTAAATATTCATTTTCATCTTTGTAGGCCTTCTCTCTAAAAATTTTCACTATCATTTTTAATTTTTATTATGACTAAAATTGCATATATTTATGGTATTCAGTTTTTTTTTTATTCATGCATACATTGAGGAATGAAGAACTCAAGCTAATGACCGTATCTATTATCTCACGCTTACCAAGTTTTTTGTGGTAAAAACATTTAAAATCCACTTTCTGCAGTTTTCAAGTATACAATACATTGGCATTGAAAATTGTCACCACATTGAACAAGAGATCCTAAACTTTTCTCTCCTGCATCACTGCACCCACTCCGTCGGAGTATCATTCCACCCTCAGCTTCTATGAGTTCAACAGTTTTAGTTTTCACAGATAAGGGACATCAGGCAATGTCTTTCATACCTGCTTGATGTCCTCTAAGCTCATCCACGTTCTTACAAGTGACCTGACTTCTTTCTTTTCTAAGGCAGGATAGAATTTCGTTGCATTTATATACTACACTGTCTTTATCCATTAAACTCTTGTTGGACACAGGTTAATTCCATATCTTCTGTGTTTTAGTCAGCTTCTTCACTGCTGTGACTAAAAGACAGCATGTCTGTCTTTTTAGAGGAGGATCTGTTTATTCTGGGGCTCACAGTTTCAGAGGTCCATAGACAGCCAGCTCCATTCTTTGGGGCTCCAGGTGAGGGTCAACATCATGTCGGAAGAGTGCGGTAGAGGAAAGTGGCTCAGGTATCTGGAGTTGGGAAGCAGAGGGAGAGATTCCACCCACCAGATACAAAATATAGATCCCAAAGGCAGGCCCACAGTGACCCACCTCCTCCAGCCACACCCATCCTGCCTTCAGCTACCACTCACTTAATCCCTATCAGGGGATCAATTCCCTGATTGAATTAAGGCTTTCATAATCCCGCATGTCACATCAGGCTTTCTGACATTGTCTCCTACTTGAGCGTTTGGGAAACGACTCACATCTATCTAAACCATTACATTCACTATTTCAATCAATGTGGCAATGAACATAGACCCACAGTTATCTTTTTAACATATCAACTTCATAGTCATTGAGTATCCGAAGTTAGAATTGTTGGTTACTAGGGTAGTGATACTTGAACTTTTTGAAATTCCTCCATGTTGTTTTCCATAATAAATAAAAATTTCTATTTCCACCCCTGGGGTAAAAGAGCTTCCTTTTTTGCACAGGATTGTCAACACACATCTCTTGTATTTTTGATAACAGACATCTTAAAGGAAGCGTAGTGATATCTAATCATTGTTCTAACTTGCATTCTTCTGATAGTTAATAATATCAAGAATGTTTTCATGTACCTGGTAATTATTTGTATGTCTTTTCTTTTTGTTTCTTTAAAGAGAGAGAGGGACAGAGAGAGAGAGAGAGAGAGAGAGAATCAATTTTATTTAGTTATTCATGTAGCTTCGTTGCTCCGAGACTTCCTTGTGTACGTGGTGCTGGGGTTTGAACCCATGTCCTCACACATGCCAGGCAAGCACCATCAATGCTGAGACACATAGCTCCAGCTCCCATTTGTATGTTTTTGAAAATTGTTTTCTCAGTTTTTTATTTAGCTTGTTTGTTTTCTTGCCATCAAGTGAGTTCTTTATATGTATTAAATATTAACCTTTATCAGATGTGTGGTTCACCCATGTATCAAAAAATTATTTGTCAAGTTCAGCATTCAGAAGTTTTACCCTATGCTTCTTCTAGAAGTTGTATGGTTCCAGGTCCCATGTTTAAGTGTTTAATCCACTGTGAGTTGATATGTTTTTTGTTTTGTTTTGTTTTGGTTTTTATTTTTTCAATGAGATAGGGTCCAATGTTTTTCTTTTGCATGTGGATATCTTGCTTTCCCAGCAGCATTTAAGAGATGCTTCTTTTATAATTGCATGTTTCTTGGCACTTTTATGAAGATCTGTTGGCCAAAAACGCTTGGATTGATTTCTGGACTTTTCATTGTTTTTGTCCCACTGATTGCCAGGTGATTCAACTGATCTGGCTAGCTGGCCTCTTCCTCTCTCACTGCTCCATCTGTGTCCTTTCTGAAGTTCAGCATTTGGTCAAAAAGTCCAATCTTCCATGATAGAGAACAATTCCTCCAAAGAGACCCATGTGATCAGGTGTACTCCCTTGCTATCACCTCTAAGCCAGTTCTTGAGGTCTTTTTTCAAATCTTCTCATGATTTACTTAAAATTTTAAATATCGAACGCTTTTTCCATGGTTTAACCAATTTAAGTATATTCTACTGAAATCTTTCTTTGTAATTTAAGAATTATATTCATTTATATTATTCCCCATCTCTGTTTTACCATCTTGAATTTTATTTATCTAAATTTTTATTTAGTACAATATGCTTTAGTACAGTATATCTTTGCTGTGACCAAAAGACCTGATGAGAAAAACATAGAGGAGGAAAAGTTTATTTTGGCTCATGGTTTCTGAGGTTCAGTCCATGGTCACACAGCTTGGGGATGGAGGTGAGGCATAACATTGTGGTGGAGGGGGCTGTGGCACAGGAAAGCAGCCCAAAAGATGAAAGCCAGGAGGCAGAGAAAGCTCTGCTAACTAGGGACAAAATACAAACCCCAAAGGCATGGCCCCAACGACCTATTTGTTCCAATAAAATTTACAGTCCTTAACTCTCTGCAAACTTCTTACATTCCATTTTTTTTTAAAAAAAGATGTTTTTAAAGAGAGCACGAGAGAGACAGAGAGAGAGAGAGAGATAGTTAATTTTATTTTTTCATCTTTTTTTGTTGTTGTTCTTGCTGTTGTAGCTTTTTTTTCCACTTAGCTGTGTACATGGTGCTGGGGATCGAGCTTGGCTCCACACGCACGCCATGCAAGTGCTCTACCACTGAGTCACCTCTCCAGCCCTTTACTTTTTGACTTTTACTGTACGTAATCATTAAATTCTGCTCTACAAACACAACTACATATCCAGTACAATAAATTGATTCTAACCATAATCATACCTCCCACTATTAAGAAAACATTATTTTTCTATTAGTTGGATATGGATTTACAGTTGAGCAGGGTTCATTATCAAACAATCAAGAACAAATGTATATTTACATAATTAGCAAACACTGATGCCATGTCATGGTTGCCACCATTGGGTTCCCCATGGTTCTATGATTCCCTCAAAAGAACCCCTGCGTTAAATGGATTTCTCGTGAAGGTGGGAGATCTCCTTCTGAATTGATTCCCCCATACTTCCTCCCTCCAGTCTCCTAGATATCCTTCCTAATCCCTCCTTCCTCCCTGCCCCACTCTCTACTTCTCCAGGTATCCTAGGCAAGGTTCTCCATGTTTGTGTAAAAATTTCATACATTTTGAGGTTATTATTAGCTAAGCCATCTAGCTAGCATTCTGTTTCCGGTTGTATTCTAGCTTCCACAAATGAGAGAAAACATTTGGCCTTTGAGTCTCTGAGATTGGGATAGCTCACTTAGCATAATTTTTCCATCTCCTTCCATTTGGCTTCAAAAGCCAGGATATCATTTTCTCTAATGGCTGAGTAGTATTCCATTGTACATATGTACAAAAGTTTTTGAATTCACTCATCCAGTGAGGGGCATCTGGGTTGGTTCCATAGTCTAGCTATAGTAAATTGAGCTGCTATAAACATTGATGAAGCCACATCACTATAATATGCTGATTCTAACTCTTTTGGGAAAATACCCAGGAGTGGGATAGCTGGGTCATAAGGTGGTTCCATCCCTAATTTTTTGAGGATTCTCCACACTGCTTTCCAGAGTGGCTGAACCAGTTTTCAGTCCCACCAGCAATGTGACAGTGTTCCTCTTTTCCCACAACCTCTCCAGCATCTGTTGTTGTTCATATTCTTTATTTTTGCCACTCTAACAGGAGTGAGGTGGAATCTCATTGAAGTTTTGATTTGCATTTCACTTATTGCTAATGATGTAGAGCATTTTCTCATATATTTATGGACTTTCTGGACTTCCTCTGGTGAGAAATTTCTTTTTAGTTCCATAGCCCATTTATTGATTGGATTATTTGTGATTTTGTTGTTTAGATTTTTTAGTTCTTTGTATAATCTGGCTTTTAGCTCTCTGTTCGAGGTGCAGCAGGCAAAGATTTTCTCCAATTCTGTTGGGTCTCTCTTGACACTCTTGACTAATTCTTTAGCTGCTGTGCAAAAGCTTTTTAGTTTAATTGCATCCAATTCATTTATTCTTGACTTTACTGCATGTGCCATGGGAATTTTGTTAAGGAAGGCGGTGCTGACCCCTATGTCCTGTAGTGTTGATCCTACTTCTTTTTCAAGTAAATTTAAAGTTGCTGGCTTTTTTTTTCTCCTTAACATTTTTTTTTTATTTTTAAACAACCTTACACGATTTTAACAAAATAATATAAAATGTGTATAAAATGTGTAAATATTCTGGATATTGCAATTATCTCCAGGAGTGCCCCCCCCCAATTACCCTCCCTTATCCCTCCCTTCCCTTTCCCTTTATAACTCTAAAAAAAAAGATATTAGATTATAAAGCATTACATCTTATCTGGATTTAACTCATGTTA
>PVKS010036287.1:0-19463 GCA_004027875.1 Aplodontia rufa | reverse complement strand
TGGATCCAAAAACTGTGGTACATTTATACCATGGAATATTACACAGCAATTAGAAACAATGATATTGCAGCCTTTGAAGGTAAATGGATGGCTATGGAAGAGATCATGCTGAGTAAAATCAGCTTAACCCAGAGAACTAAGGGTCGATTGTCTCCACTCATCTGTGGAGGTGGGGACTAGACCCTGGACAATGAGAAAGCTGGTCTATTAGCATGGTTAAACCCAGATAAGATGTAATGCTTTACAACCTAATACTTTTTTAGAGATATAGTGGGAAGGGGAAGGGCGGGATAAGGGAGGGTAATTGGGGGGGGCACTCCTGGGGGTAATTGCAATATCCAGAATATATACACATTTTATATTATTTTGTTAAAAACTTGTATCATTATTCAAAAATAAAAAATTTTTTAAAAAGATGTAAAAAAATTATGGAAATGAAAGAATACCTAAAATCCTTCAAGTTACAGTTTCACCATTCATCACAAGTCTGTAGCTTCACTCTTTGGGATAGAATTTTAAATGTTGTCCTGGCTGGATAAAGCATATTCTCCATAAGATATCATTTTGCACACAGTCTGCACTTACTATTTGATGCACACTGTGACAGGAACTGTACCTTCCCTGAAAAAGTCCACAGTGGAAGGATAGGGCTTCTCCTATTTGCAGTGTGCTTGATAATTTATCATGAGACTTTGTTTAACCCACTGGATCTTCACAACCTCCTGTGAGTTAGGCAGGCAGGTACATCTTCTATTTTTCTAGACATCAACTAGAGTACTAAGGCCTCATGTTTCTATTTCTGGTAAGTGGTAAAATCAGGAAAGATTTGAAATTGTGTGTGTGTTAGGGGGGTGTATATATGCATGTTTAGGAAATTGGGTTAATGTCAATATGTTCTCTTCCAATTTCTCTGTCCCACATAATTTATGGTAATGGAATCATGAGTTTAGGAAAATATTGGCTTGCATTTTAAGTAAAGTAGGTTTTATGGCTATATGGGCCAATTATAAGACAGGTACCTTTCTCACCACATTACACTTATTAAGTAAATTAATTATCAGGGCATTCATAGAAAGCAATGCTTCTTATCATCCCATTTTTATATATGAGGAAACTCCCTATAGATAGGAAGCACAGAAAAGTAAAATAACTTGCCCAAGGTGCTAACAACTAGAAATTAACAGAGTTAATTGAGGCATTTTAGCTCCAGAGCTAGCTCCATAATTTGATGGTATTTAATAAAGAGAATTTCCTGCCCCCCCCCCCAAAATACTCATTAGTCAGTTACAATGTCTGATATAGTTTCTAGCGGTTACTTCTAAGGCAAATGTTAGCACATGTCAGTATTATATATAATGTCTATTTTGAAGCATTTCCTATATCATTTTTGACATGAATGGTTTTACTGGATTAACTAGTTACTATTTGCCATTTGCTGATAACTTGACTGCTGGGATTGGATCAATGAACAACATTTTCGGAAGGATAAATGTTGAATGATCAAACTATGGAGAACCTTCTAGAAGCTTTAGGCTTTATGCAGGCTGGTATATAGATAGCTTCCCTTGGAAGCCAAAGGAGTGCTAGAAGTGTTTTAGATGCTTACTTACTCTTGGGAAGAAGAGAGCTAAAAATTTCAAGAGGAAAAGTCAATGGTCAGAGGACCTTCCGGGAGAGGTTTTCAGTGTGGAAAGGTAGGTAAACATGTCACACCATTTTACTATTGTGAGTTGTGTATTCCACTAAAGGTGTGTGCACAACTCAGAGAAAGTTAGTGAAAATGCTGACTGGCTTTCCCAGGGGTAAAGAAAAGGCATGTCTGAAGAGGTAGTTCCTAAAGAAAGGACAGAAAATCACCAGTTAAAACAGAAATTATAGTCGGTTCCTTACTGAAATGCTTGATTTTTAGAGCAATCAAAAAGCATTGAAAGGACAGAAAGCTTTAAGTATTTTAAATAAGGGATCAGGCATTTTATTTACTGTTCAAGATAATGTATTTCAAGATGAGATAGCATAATGGAATTGTCAAAATTGTTAATAACAGCTTGTTTTCTATCACAAGTTTGAATAGATAATAAACCAACCAGAAGGCAGCAAATCTCATAAAAAAGAAAGAAGTGAGGGTGGGTGAGAGGCTTTTAATGAGTTCCTATTATGTCAAGACTTTCTGCTTAGATCCTTTCACTGAATTTTCATAGCAAATCTGTCAGGTGTTATGGCCATTTCAGCTGAGAAAATAGAAGTCTAGAGAAGAATCTTCCACCAGTAACTGCAGACTTAGAATCTGAATCCAGACAGATTCATCTGCTTGTCAAACCCATGCTCTTTTTAGAATACCATTTGTTCCATTCACCTTGACCTTTTCCGGAAATACAGATATGAGAGTTCTATCTAGGATCTAAAATACCTCTTGTAGATCCCGCGAAACCCTTGTTCAGGGTTGGCTAGAAGAGGCTTTGGAGCAAAGATCAGAGGAATTACCAAGTCTCCCTTCCTCCTTCTACCTTCTCTTTGTCATAAGGGAAAGTGTTTCTATGGCTTCCATGTGTCTTCCAATTCTGGAGATCTGTCAAGGGTCAGGAGGACCAGAGAGTGTAAAAGAAAGAGGGATACCTACTACTTGACTATACATAACAAGGATTTAAAGGAAAGGAGAAAAGATCAAATACCTACCAACAGGTCTCACCTCTTAATGCTACCATTGAGGAATTAAATTTCCAACATATGAACAAATCACAGCAGACACACAGATGGAATATCCATGAAAAGGGGAAAGGGTATATTCAGGAACCAGTATTGAGTAGCAATCCATGAAGATGCTAAACGTCAAGGAAGTTCACGAGAAAGCTGTCAACCTCCCCTGTCAAGGAGAACTGTTGTTCCCTCTTCTATGGGCTCTTTTCCCTCTTCTTTCTCCACTACTCCCTTCACTATCTTCATATCAGGACCATAAAACTGCCGTGAAATCTTCAAATCTTCCTTTGGTTAATGGGATGGTACTTTGGTTGATGCGTCAGGCAGACAGACATTCATCATGCTCTTAAAAGGTGGCCCAACTTCCCTTTCAAACCTGGTCTTCTACTCTTACTGTAAGAACCCTGTACCACATTAAGTTGGTGTGTGTTCCATTTATAAATACATTCTGTTCTTTCTCAATTTCTAATGTATACATTAATTCTTCCCAAATTCCCTTCTTCTTTGTATACCACTCTCTTGCCTTCTCTTAACCTTCTATACTGTATGGAGTACATAAGAGTTGTCACAGATATTTCATTGGGTTATGTTTCTATGTCTTATCTCCTTTGGGTTTATAAACTCTTGGAGGCCAATAAAATATCCATACAAGCCATTATTCCAAGGCACAATTAGTGTGTGAAATAGGCAGTCAACACATAATTGGTAGATAAAGATAATAAGAGGAATGATGAATATATTACCTAAGGAGAGCCGGAAAAATAATTTGCCAGCATCTAGTCCAATGCTTTCATTTTAGAGGAGGAAACCAAAACCTAAGCAAATTAACCATCTTTATGACATAGTAACTAGTTGAGACAGCCAGGAATAAGAGTGACAACTAACATAATTTGACTGTCTGCCATGTACCAGATAGAGCTATAAGACAATATCTTTACCCTTTCAACAATCTTAAGAAGTAGCTTATTTGAAAAAAAAAGTTGCACAGAATGAATAATTCATGCTAAGTGACATAGCTTTGTAAATAGTGGGACAACGATTTAAGCATCGTCAGTCTGATGCTGGAGTACCCGTTCTTAATCAGGACTCTATTCAGTTGTAATTTCTGTTATGCCACATGATCCCCAATTTGTTAGCTTAGTAGTTTCATTCATATCTATAAATAAGGAGAAATAAAAATATTGGCTAACCACAAGTGTTTGTTGTAAAATAAAAATCTTGGAAAAATCATACACACCTAGGCAATCACTGATACCACTAATAAATCTATATAATGAGGTTGGTCTAAGACATTAAGAGATTCTACTTGAGAAATGATTTGTAGATCCTTAAATTTTCACTTTAGTCTCCTTCATAGCAGATAATAAACATATCTATCCTTATGCTAAGACATAAACTTGGCTATTCTGAGTCCATCATCTCTTTACTTATTATTATCAAATACTTGAAAGAAAAAATATGTTATTCAGTATTGATAACACACATGGAGATTTGGGGGTTTAGGTGGTGGTTGTTGACAGTGAAGATGATTAGCAATATCTCAATTCCACATTTTCTCCATATATGAATAAGCTTATTTTCTAGAGTTTCAGAAACTAAAGGCTGTCTCAAGCAAGAAATTTTGAATTGCTTATGCTCAGTTCTCTCCACTAATTAAATTCCAGTTTATAATTTATTATAGTGTTCCTTTTTCTCATTCACTGTGTTTCTGTGTGAGTTATCTTGAGATTAAATTTTTGAAATTTTCTCAAGGAAATGAAAACCCTGGCTTTCCTGTTAATTATAAGAGGAAGAGAAAAAGCAGTCGAGCAGCATTTCAATCTCCTCCAGAGTTGTGGTTTTGCAGTTAAAATCCATGGTATCTGAGTTCAGCCTATCTAGACCCCTGCTCATCAGGAATACCCTCTTCACACCTATGGATAGCAGACTTGCTTCCCCAGCACAGCCCAAAAGAGACTCCCAAAATACAAACATACCGGTGTTCCTGCTCCTTTGGGCTATCTGTGGCTTCTCATTGTCCAAGCCCTGACTATGGCTTACACCTTCCTGCCTTGGGCCCTTCTTGGCCTCCAGTCTCTTTCTCACCACTTCAGGTTCTAGCAGTCTATTTGCAACCTTACTGAAATTTTTGTTGCTGAAAATCTAAAGAAAAAATCTTAACACTTTTTTTCATAGGACCATCTCCCAAACATTTAAGTATAGTTATTGTGTACCACCGAAATGTTCTATTTTCCAGGTTAAATGTGCCTTGATTTTTCTGATTCTGGTGGTTCTTCAGTCCCTATGGCCTAATGCATCCATGTCCTCTATAAAAACTGGATATGATCTTTTTATCTGGTCTACTCTATCCAGAGACGAGTGAACTTCCATTTTCTGGGCATACATCTCTACCATGCAAGACAACATTTCATCACTCACATCTACTAGCATGTTGCACCATTCACCCAAAATCTTACATTAATTTTCATTAGGTTAAAGTTCCCAAAGCCCATACTTTGCATTTAATGTTTTAAACATAGATACAGTCATTTATATTCATTTCTGTTGAACTGCATCTCATTAATTTTTGACTCATCATTTCAAGCTATTGAAAATATTCGTCTTTCATAATGCTATATTTGTATAACTTGAAATTAGATAAATGGGCTGTCTTTGTCTTCATGCAAGCTATTGACAGCAAAGTTGAAAAGGAGAGGACAAATAGTTCATCTGAGGGCACCTGCCATATCTCTATTATCAAAGTCATATTTCTTCATCTCATTCTTGAAGAAATTTAGAGACATTAACAAATAAGCTGCAGCTGAGAGTATCAAAATAATATTATACATTCTTAATAAATCCACTTCAGTTATTTGTGATCCAAAAAAATCCTCATAATCCTTGTGGGAAGTATATTAAGCACTGAACTCATTATTGATGGTCCTTGAATTGACCTTTCTCCCCACATAGAATACTTAAAAAAGGAAAACATTTTCCAGAACTTCCTCTACTTTCCATATGTTTGGAAGATATAGAATCATTCAGCGTTTGTATTAGAATTTCTTCATTATGAGATAAGCACACTGCACTCACTATTTTGGCATCTGATTTTTTTCTTAAAACAGTAACTCTACTCTTTTTAATGTGAACATCATTCCTCTTGAAAGAGAAAAGAGAAATAAAACAGGAATTTGATTTCTAAAATATGGATCAATTTTAATGTAATTTAATCCATGTTTTCCAAAAATCAAACTAAGAGCTGAAGAATGTTCAAAATTATTCTTCAGAAAATTATTTTTCTGACTCAGCCCCTTCCTGTACAATTTCAGAAGGCTATACCATGATTTCTATCTGCCCCAAATTTCCCTAAATGCATTAAAGAATTCCCAGTCGTCTTCCCATGTGCACTTCTGAGTGCATAATTGAATAAATCCCTTAGTTTCCAGTGGACGGTGCTGCTCCTTTGCCATGGCCATTCCTGCTTTGGTACCCTCCTTTCTCCTCTAATCCTCCTTTTTTTCTTTGTGGTGGAGATTTTTTTTTTAATTTTTATTCGATAAACATGGTCTTAGAATAGGAGGGGTTCATCGTCAAACAATCAAGAACAAAAGTGTAATGACAGAACAAGCCAATATTGGTGCCAGACCATGGTTTCCCCCTTTGGGTTCCCCATGGTTCCACGTTTCCCTTTACTTAAGACCCAAGTTAATTGGACTTCTTGTGGAAGTCAGAGGTTCCCCTCAGGTTAGATTCCCCCATCCTACCTCCCTCTGGTCACCTTGATGTCCTTCCTATTCCCTTCCCCACTTGCTACCTGCCTCCCCACACCCCCCAGTAACCTAAACACAGTTCGCCATGAACATGTAAGAATTCATACATGCTGAGGTAATTGTTAGGTTAGCCATCTAAGGTACTGATTCTGCTTATATTCTAACATCTCCTATCCTTGTTGGCACAGGCCCAGCAGGCCACCCCTAAGTCCTCTGCTACCTGCCGTGAGTTGTGGGCACACTACCCTGGTCACCATGCTTTCTTCTCCTGATATGGGCCACCCAATGTGGCCCTTGCTCCCTCTCTGTTCTCCTTGTCTCTGAACTGTCACTTGGCCAGAGCACATGAATGCCTTTCACTCTCCCCAGCTACGTGGAAACACACTGTCGCTTGCTCCTCTTTGCCAGGTGAGGATTCTGATAACCTGAGTAGTACAAAGCCAGTACATTCCCAACTCACCTTACCTTTTAACTGAGACTCACTATATTTCTGCACCCTCCTGGATCTAAACTAAACTCTGCTGAATGAGAACGACTTCCTTTCCTCCAGGAAACTCCTATTTCTCATGAAAGGAGCATCTCCCCTACACTCAAACAGGGACACTCTGCCTTTTCTCTGTGCATGTCTGTCCTGGGAATCTCCACAATACCATTTGATTGTAGACTATTTCAGATGTTTGGTAACTTAACCATCCCACAAAGGAAACACACAAACACTTGTTATGGTTTAAGATATGAGGAGCCCCCCAAAAGCTCATGTGTAAGACAATGCAGAACATTTCAGAGGGAAAAAGATTGGATTATGAGAGTTGTGATTCAATCGGTGGATTAATCCATCAGTCGGGATTGAATGGTAATAAGTATAGACTGCTAGGGTGTGGCTGGAAGAAGTAGGTCACTGGGGATGTGCCTTTGGGGTTAGTATTTTGTCCCTGGTGAGTGGAGTACTCTCTGCTTCCTGATTGCCAGTCCTGAGCTGCTCTCCTCTACCATGACATTCCACCTCATTTCAGGCCCAGAGCTATGGAGTCAGCTGTGTATGGACTGAGACTTCTGAAATCGTGAGTGCCAAAACACTTTTCCTCCATTAAAATTGTTCTTGTTGGGTCGTTTGGTCACTGTGGTGAAAAAGCTGACTTAATCACACAGAGTTGAGTCTTGTTATTTATAGTTATACCCTATAAAGTTTCCATGAACACAAACACTGAATCATTGCTCCTAGAGGAAATACAGGGCTAGTTTCATGCAAGCCTCTGGTCACAACATTTTCATCAGCAGATCAATATATAATCTTGTTTTTTGTGCATGTCTCTAAGGACATCTTATTTAATACATATTACTGTTTTGTTAACATTGAACTCACAGCCAGAAGCACTATAATTCACGTCTAAGCTCCTGTATGTTTTCCAGAAGACAACTTTCTTGCATTTAGGGTCACCAGACAGCTCTTCAGCACTGTGCTTCGGAGCCATTTTAAACAAAATCACCAAGAAAGAGCATAAATATTCCCAAAAGAGGTGGCATTAAATACATCATAAGGAGAATACTTATTGATAGAGTTGAAAACTGAAACAAGAAGACACAGTGTCACCTTGGTCACTATCACCTGAGAACATGCACATCAGTGATTCACTTTTTCATCACTCTGAAATTGTCCATGAAGGGCCACAAAAACACCAGAGTACTGATTTGGGAGTTAAAGCGAGCAGGCAGTTTCATGAACCCTCAGTGAATGAGGAACAACTGTAGACTCGGGAACGTTGGCTGCCTCCTGTACACCCTCGCCTGAGTGAGGCTCTCCCTCCGCTCACCTACCTCCCCCTCGCCTCACGTTACAGCCGGCTTCTCCTTTCCCAGTTGGAACACAGCTTCCCTGCTTGGAGCCCTCTGCTCTCCTCATGCTGAGGACAGGCTCTACTCTCAGCACTGTTTTCTTGCCTTTCATATTTAACTTAGTAACTTTGTTTATCTCCAGTTTGGGAGCTGTTCTTTTACTCCCAAAGTTTTGTTCTGTTTTAGTTTTTTAGAACATTTTTTCTATTGCTATTTTAACAAGTTTTATATAAATGACATATCCACATAGTAAATATTTGGTAATTTATAAAAGAATATGTAGTACATCTTAAATTTCTCCCCTTTCACCATCTCTAATCACTCAGATTCTGTCATCCTCCATTGTGACAGTGACTTCCATCTAACACTTGCGTATCTTTCTAGAGACATTCACTCACAAACACATGCAATTGTTTTACACAAATAGTAGTCCTCTCCACATAAATTGTTATGCGTCCATCTTTTCTCATTTATTTATTTCAGAAATAGTTCATACCATTAGATACGGTCTTCCAGATGTTATGTAACCATTTTCCTAGTATTATACTGTGGCAGTAACTGATATATTGCACATAAGCTTATGGGATTTATCTTTGATCTCTTAATATTTGTGCCATGAAGATAATCATCTCTTGCTCCTACAGAAGACTTGGGCAGAGGTCTTGATTTTATGTATGTATCCTTGGTCACTTAAGACTCAATGGCCAGTCCAAGGTATTAATCTCTAGCTTCATGTGCAGGTTAGGTCCTCAGGTCATGGCACGATTTGGGGAACCACCCGTTTGCGTTCCAGGCAGAGGCTATGCGAGTTGCTCTAGCTGCTCTTCTCTCATAGGAGTAAGAGGCATTCTTCCTCTTTCTGAGTCTTAGATGAGGATAAAGCAGAAAGCATCTGTCATTTTTTTGTTTTTATCTTTTCAAATATTTATTGGCAATTTATATCTTTTTCTTTTGGGAAAATATTGTTTATAGCTAAAAAGTTTTCCACTGGGTTCATATGTTTCTTTTTTTCCTAAGAGTATCTTTTTGTTTTTTTAATTTTTTTAATTAAGAAATTTTGTTATTGTACAATCATAAATGCATTTAAAGTAATAATATAATATGCATAATATGCATATATTCTTAAACCAGAATTACCCCCTAGATCCCTCGCTATTCTCCCTCCCTCTCTCCTCTGGCAACTACCTCATCTCCCTTCCTCCCCACTACATATCTATGATTATGTGTTACTAGGCCTTTGTTGGCTCTGATACATGAGATTAACTACATTTCGTACAGGCCTGGGTTTAGCTCCAGCCTCCACAAATGAGTGAAAACATTTGACTCTTGACTTTTTGGGTTTACCTAACTTTGTTTAGCAAGATTTCTTCTATCACCATCCATTTATCTTCAAATGCTGCAATTTCATTGTTTCTAATTGCTGAGTAGAACTCCATATATACCACAGTTTTTAGATCCATTCATCCAGTGAGGGGCATCTGGGTTGGTACCATAATTTAGCTATTGTAAATTGAGCTGATATGAACATAGATTTCTTTGTGTTGCTGTAATGTGCTGATTCTAACTCTTCTGGGAAAATACCCACAAGAGGGATAGCTAGATCATATGGTGGGTCCATCCCTAATTTTTTGAGGATTCTCCACACTGCTTTCCAGAGGGGCTGTATGAGTCTGCAGTTCCACCAACAGTGTGCTTGTGTTCCTATCTCCCCACAACCCCTCCAGCACCTGTTATTGTTTATATTCTTCATTTTTGCTAATCTGACTGGAGTGAGGTGACATCTTAATGTAATTTTCATTTGCATTTCTCTGATTACTAGTGATTTAGAGCACTTTCTCATGTATTCATTGGCTTGCTCAATGTCCTCTGTTGAGAAGCTTCTATTTAGCTCTTTGACCCATTTATTGATTGATATTTGATATTAACGTTTTTGAGTACTTTGTAAATTCTGGATATTAGTCCCCTGTTGGAAGAATTACAGGCCATGAGAATCTGTCTTTTGATGGATGCTTTTCTGAGTTCCCCAGAGAACCAATTGGTAAAGAGCTGTCTGCATTTCCCATGACACAAGCATATGAGAGTTCCAGGCACAGCTTCACTTTCTTCCTTGCCTGCCTTCCCTGCTGCCAGTTTCCCTCCACACCTCCAGGTGGTCATACTGAACAGGATCCAAGGCCCATGCAGAGCAACTACATTGGATTCCTATTGCTATTATAGCAATATCCCACAAACTTAGTGGCTTAAAACAGTGTCTGTATATTATCTCATAATTCTGGATGTCAGAAATTTAATTTGGGTCTCACTGGCCTAAAATGTAGCGTGAGCAGGACTATATTCATTTTGGGGTTTTAGGGAAGAATCCATTACTTGACTTTGCCAGGTTCTGGTTGCCTGTCTATTACCTGGCTCATGATTTCTTCCTTTTTCAAAGCCACCAGTGTTCAGCTGAGTCTGTCCCATGCCACATCACTCTAATATTTACTCTCCTGCCACCCTGATTCATTCATAAGGACTCCTGATATCAGGGGACCCAGAGTAGCCTAGAATAATTTCTCTGCCTTCGTGTCAGTTAATTAAAAGCTATAATCCCAGCTCAACTTGAATTTCTTTTTCCATGTAATTTATTATATTCACAGGTTCCAGGAATTAGGATATTGACATCTTTGCTGATGTACCCACTATACAGTAGGTCTGACCTGAGCATAGGAAATACCCATGCCTTGCTTGCTTAGGCAAATGGATCGTCACTCTTTGTTACGAGCCACTTTAATGAACTGGCACAAGGTACTTGATCTATCTTGGACACGACTCAGTGCCAAGTTCTCTGAAACACTCAACTTTAATGAATACATTTCTGAATGATCCTTTCCACTGCACCCACTTGGAGTGCCACTGCATCTCTCTTTTGCTCTCTGGTAACAATGCTTCTATAGACATCTCTCCAATCTTATGATCCTTACAAACCTTTACCAGATCCAAGGGTTCCAAGAATCATAAAAACCACTTCCATAACATTTCTTCTGTAAACCATGCACATGAATATCTGTCTTAAGGTTCTTTTAGCATCTGAAATTCATGTTATTGTCACCTTAGTAGAAATTTTATTTTTAATAGTCCTGTTACATCGTGTTTGTTCACTGTTTTAAATTATTCTGCAGTGAACAGTATTAGACAATGCATAATTTTATACATATTCAAGATGTTCAGCAAGTCCAAAAAGTGGAATTAATTAATGATGAAAGGTCTCCCTTTATACTTTTGATAGATGTTGCCAAATGGATGCCTATACTGGTTTATGTTCCTATCTAAAGGTGTGTGCCACAAATTATACTCCCAGAAGACAAGAATTAAGGGGAAATGTTTTCTCACACCATCATCAACAGGGTATGATGTTCAACTACAGACCTTTGCCTATTAAATTGATGGTAAAGTGTATTTCATTAGATTTCTCTTTCTGTGAGTGGAAATGGACATTTGATATTGTGAACTATGTGCAATTACATGCTTTTATATGTTTTCAATATTCTGGGAATTTTTAACTGACTTCTAAGAATTTAAATAGCATGAAGCCAAAATGTAGTTGGAACTAATTTTGAGAATCCTTTCCAAGAGAAAGAATCAGGAAAGTAGAATGTCAAGCACCAGGAGCCAATAACCAGAGCCACAAAGTCCCAAAGCCCACATAAATGTTCTGATTCTTCTAAATTTTGCTTTGAGCATTTACAGATTGAAGATAATCAAGAAGGTCTTCTTAAGACTACTGAAATTGGGGTGGAGAGGTGGCTCAGCGGTTATGGCATTTACCTGGCATGCATGTGTATGTGAGTTCAAACCTCACCTACATAAGGAAGTGTTGGAACAAGGAAGGCCACAGGAAAAATCTAAATAAAATTGATTCTCTGTCTCTCTTGTTGTCCCTCTCTCTTTAAAAAAAAGTGGGGGTGGAGTGGTGGCTCAGCAGTTATGTAGCTTGCCTGGAATGCACAAGGACCAGAGTTCGAATCCCAGCACCATGTACACAACAAAGTATCAGAGCAACAAAAGTCACATGAAAAATTAAATAAAATTGATTCTCTCTTTCTCTCTTTCTCTGTCTCACTGTCCCTCTCTTAAAAAAAAAAAAAAAAAAAGACTCTCCTAAAATCTCTTCATGTCTCTCTCTCTTTTCTCTTTTGTACCAGGGATTGAACCCAGGGGGCGCTTAACCACTGAGCCACAATCTCACCCTTTATTTTCATTTTTGTTTTGAGATAGGGTCTTGCTAAGTTACTTAGGGCCTCCCTAAATTGCTGAGGCTGGCTTTGAACTTGCGATCCTCCTACCTCAGTCTCCTGAGCTGCTGGGATTACGGAAGTGCTCCACCGCGCCCAGCTCTCTCTCTTAGGAGTGGCTCCACTACAGCGCATGCAGAGGAGGGCCCTCTTTGACTGAAGACTTCTGAAGTTAGTGCTCTTCTCTCTAAATCATTATTACTTAGACCAAGCATCAAAAAACACATATTTGTCTACTGTACCTGTCAATAAGGCTGTGATGAATTTAACAATGATACCTTTTAATTGTAAAGCAGGGTTCTAGCTTTCCAGAATATTATCATTCTATTGAGAAGTTATTTTTCTTTTTTTCTTTTTTTAAGAGAGAGGGGGAGAGAGTGAAAGACAGAATCAACCTTATTTATTTTTTCATCAGGCACTTTCTCTAACAGTTGTGTACGTGGTGCTAGGGTTCAAATCCTGGTTGTGGTGCACGATAGGCAAGCACTCAAACCACTGAGCCACCACTCCAGCTCTCTCCTGAGAAGTTTTATTTATCAATGATAACTTTATCTTTGCATGATGAAGTCCCTTAAGAAAATTTTAATCTAGGATTTTAGAGATAAGTTCCAAATGGTAAAAACTAAATTTGGGCTCAATTTTATCAGTGCAGAGATCATAGTATATGATCCTGAATGAGTAACCACTCACATGTGAAGAAATTTTTTCTTACAAGTTTTCAATTAGATTTTACTGTATGTTAATATAGGAAGGGGTGGGACATAGATGACCAAACTGTTCAGGCCCACCCTCAAACTACAAAAAACACAAAATAGTGTGGATACCTACATACAAACTCCTAACACAAAATAATGTGAATATCTACATAAAAATTCCTAACACGAAATAATGTGGATACCTACATACAAACTCCTAATTTTCTATTCTTTCTGAAGCTGGATAAAATGACTATAATATTCTTATTAGTTCAGATAACATTGGAAGGCAGTGCCCTGAAAGGTAGGATTTTACAGAACTCAAGCTCTATATTAAGGCTATAAATCAGGTCCAATAAGAATCTCCCTTGAACTGCTGAGAGTAAAGGAAAGACTCCTTCTGCTTCTTTCCATGGAAATATAGGGCTAGAAAATGAGTGCTGACGCAGGTGTTTTAATCTCTTTAGAAAATTCCTGTTTCTGAGAAATCCAAATAAGTTTTCTATCACTATTGAGTGGGAATTGAAAGCTGGATTAAAAATATTCTAAGGTTAAAATAATTTGCTATTTGTTTGACCAAAATCTCAATTGTTTTAAACCAGCCCAACCATTTTGCTCACACGACCTTGTCCTGCCTGCCCTCTTTTTGGGTTATCCCTGCCTACAAAATACTACAGGCAGATCTCATTTTGCATGGTAGTGCCAGACCATATAGGTGGTTGTGCAAGATAAAACTGTACAAAGAGATTTTAATAACTCATAGGAAAAGTTATGATTGTTCCATGACCTTTAGCAAATTTTGCCAAAACTAAAAAGTGTCTTATTATGGTCTATAAAAGTATAGGAAAATGTAAAAAAAAAAAAGTGAAGCTAACATTTATTTAGTATATTTTAAATACATTGACACTAAATTTTAATACTATGGCACATAATTTTATATAGTTGATATAAATTGATTTGAAATTATCTTGATATTAAAATAGTAACACAATTAAAGTCATTTCTTTGTACTTTCATCAAAAGCAGTTTGAACAGTGTCTGCCTTCTCCGTCTCAACAATGTATGACTTAAGATACAGGAATTGCATTGTTTCTGCTTTGGGGAATTGTCATTATGCTTTCTAGTTTTGATCAAACATTTCATCCGTTGTGCTTTCAATGTCATGAAGTCCCTCTGAGAGTTCTTTTAAAGTGATAAGAGATGCTTTACTCTTTTTGTCACAACCTCTTTCTTTGTTTCTGCTGGTAAGTTCACCTTCACGAAGGTCCTCTGGCTGCATATCTGTGTCGCTGGAGGGGACCAGTGCCAACATCCTACAACCTGTTATTTCTTCCACAGTTCCATTTGGGTTCATTCAGTTTGCCAGCACCTTTTGCTTCTTTGTTGCATTTTTATCTTTGTTGGCCCAACTCACTGTGTTGATTATTCCTTTGTGTCAAATGTCCATTGGGTCTATCAAGTGGGTCTTCTGGAAGGAATGCAGCTGCACATTTTGCTGTGTGTGTGTGTTTGTGTGTGCACACATGTACTGAAACCAGATGTGCAGTGACAAATTACTAACAACTTTTGAATAAAGTGACATGATTGGTCAGTGATCATGAAGGAATCTGATATTTGCATAATGAGTGTGTGATTAAGAGCTGATTATTACTGTATGTAATAATTCAGTGAATACAATGGGGTAACTGAAGTTTGAAGCTGTTGTTAAAAAACTGTCAACACTAAAACCATGGTCACTGAAATTCATATACACTAAAATTGTGTAAAGCAAGCATCTACTTGCTATAAATAGAAAGTATATATTTACTTATTCTTAAGGACTGATTTTTGGAAACAAATGGCTCCTCTTTCTAGGAGTAGGTAAAAATGAAAAATACTAGAATCTGATGAAAGATCATTCCTATGTATATGTCCGTAAGTCACTTTATTTTTTTTTCAAAGAGAGATGGAGAGAGAGAGAGGGGAGAGAGAGAGAATCAATTTTAGTTTTTCATCTGCCTTCATTTCTCCGACACTTAGTTGTGTATGTGGTGCTGGGGTTCAAACCCAGTCTTCACACATCCCAAGCACACACTTGAACCACTGAGTTGCCTCTCCAGATCATGTAAGTCACTTTATTTATTAAATCCTTCATACAGTATTTACTGGAACAGGAATTTCTCTAATGGCTTGGCAAGCATCATCTCATTTAATCATCTTGAGAGTGAGGCAGTTACTATTATTCCCCCCCTTTTAAAGATGAAGACGTAATAGAGAAGATTAGTGACTTACCGAAGGTCCCACAACTAAGTGGCAGAGCAACATCTGCAACCAGGCAGCCTGGCTTTGGCTGATTGCTTTCAGCCACTGAACAATGTTGCCTTGTGTTTCCGATTGGACCATGATGCTAATTCTGCAAAGTAATGCATTGCCAGGTTATTATTGATCCTCTTGGTAGAGTTAGGTCTACCTCATTTATTATTGCCGTTTATGACTAGAGATCTGAAATGCAATATACAAAGCTGGCAGTATCTACCACAGTGATTACTAAGGCTCCACAGAGCTTAAGGGAGAAGTTATTTCTTTCTTTCAGAGTAGTTCATTTCAGCGAAGGGAATGCAGCTAGTGAAATCTCTTACATTCTGAATCAACTGACTCAGAAATCAGAAGGTTGGGGCTCTGGGCATGAAACTCTTCATGAATGTGGGGGAAAAAATCCCCACTAGGGATCATAGAATCAATCAAATATTTACCCCACTTCCAACCTTCTTCCAAGGTCTCTTTAAGGAAATATTTAAGCCAACTCTGCTAAAATTTAAATGGAATAAATTTGATTTTGCCCTACGAAAACCTGCCCACCCCTCCAACCAGTAACATAAAAATCATAAAGTAAATTTTAGTGGCCCTGACAAACATATTAGGAGGAAGAATAACTATTAAATAGACACAACTGATAGGGAACTAATACTTCACAAAGTCCCATTTCTCTTGTAAAATGTCTGTTTGGAGAATACTAGTAATCAAGTAACTTCATCTGAATCACTGGGATTGTAGTTAAAGATTAAAGAAGTTGATTATTTTTAAATCTTCTTGTTTCATTGCCACTTCCTGAATATCATCCCGATGCCTAGCAACTGCCAACCCTCCCATTTTCAGCACTATTCCTTTTTCTTTGTTACACAAATAGAAAGAAAACATTAAAATGTTATTCAGGTTATGACTAGAAATAAATTATTTCATAAAACAATATGAATGACCTAGAATATGCAATTCCTGAAGACAAGGTCACAGAAAAGAGACTAGGAATAGGTCTACTTCTCTGAATTTTTGTTTGTTTGTTTGTTTTCTGCTTTCTTGGTCCAATTGCAGTAGTTGCTGAGAATATCTTTAGAATTTAAACAACAGATTTGGTTGCCAAATTATTTCACGCAAGGAGGGGAAGGAGAGAGAGAAGGACTAACATTAAAGAGAAATCAATCAAATTCAGCACAGCAGCGGGTCTCAAAGTAGAAGTGTGAGGGACTAAAACGAAAGATAAATTTGTGTCCCAGGTGGGCAAATCAACCTATGTGGGTACCAGTTTCCATTAAGAAGCAATAACTGGGGCTGGAGCTATATTTGATTAATTTTTCTTCAGTGTTGGTGTTGTTATTCCTTTTTTCTTCCCTTCATTATGTGAAATCATCTGGGAACCAACATCTGGGTATTTGAGAGATGTTCTCACCAACTATGGGAACTGGACTCAGAAAGTAGTAAAAAAAGAATGCCAAGAGAAGTAGACCTTCTCCCCTGCTCTTCTCCGTGGCCTTACCTCCATAAATGGCTCATTCTAGATCATTCGTATTGCTTTAGGAAGAAATTTATTTCAAGACCACCCAAAAAATTGCAACACCCATTGGATCATGCTCTTGGATGCTGTCATGCTTCTGTTGGCTTTCTATTCTCCAGAATGAAATCCAGATTCTTTAACGTGCCCTGGAACGCCCCAAGTGCTCTCTCTCTGCCAGGCCTTCCACTACCTTCTCTCCATTCACACTGCTGTCCGTGCTCACCGGCCTTCTTCAGGAATTCACCTTTATTAGTTAAGCTCCCATCCATCTGGATGCTTTTTGCCCTTACGCTGGGGACATTCCTCGTTGGACCTTATCAAGGCTGTCCTCTTCCTATGTGCTAGACATCAGCTCGAATGTCATCTCCTCTTCATAGAGGCCTTCTCTGTCCAGCCAACCTAGGGAACTTTTCCTCTGTTAATCCCTATCACTTAGCCTCTTTTATTTTTTTCTGCTGAACTGAATATAACTTGTAAATATTTTATTAATTTGCTTGTATATTATCTGCTTTTTACCAAAGAGTGTAAGCCACATGAGGGTAGGACTCTTCTCTTATTCACACACAAATCCCAGTAATAGAACCCTGCAAATGACAGGAAATAAATAATTCTTCTGAGACTAAATGAATGATTGTATATTATCCACTTATATATATACCAATGTTCTTGGTATGTAATATGTTTGGTAATTACTTGGTTCTTTTGTGTGTGTGTGTGTGTGTGGTGCTGGGGATAAAACACATGTCCTCACACATGCTAGGCAAGTGCTTTACCACTGATCTGGATCCCTAGTCCAGTTTCTTAATGGAAATGAATGAGTAAAGATAATCGATTTCTTATTAGAAGTGTTGTTGTAAATTATTTATTATTATCTACCTTGGTTTTCAATTGCTGCTATAATAATTTTGATGGCATAAAACAACACAGATTTCCTTCTTACAGTTCTGGAGGTCAGAAGATTAACAAGTCTCCTTGAGCTACAATCCCTGTGTCAGAAGAATCACATTCCTTCTAGAGGCTCTGGGAGGAAATCTGGAGCCTGGCCTTTCCCAGCTTCTAGAGGCTGCTCCATTCCTTGGATTGTGGCCTTTCTGTCTTCAAAGCCAATAACAGCTAGTTGAAACTTTCTCACACTGCATCATTCTGACACTAACTCCTCTGCTCTCCTCTTCTGTAAGAATGCTTATAATTACATTGGGTTCATGTAGATGATTTCTCCATCTCAGTATTTCTCAGGATAATTAATTTATCCATCTCAAAATTTTTAATTTGGTAACATCTGAAAACTGCTGTTTGTGAAATAACAGCAGGTTCATGGGTTGCAGGGATTAGGATGTAGACATATTTGGGGGGACATAATTCTGCTTAACACATTGTCACTTGGTATGATTCTAGGAACACATTGCCCTTGTTCTGGATCATCCCATAGAAACCCCTTCTCTCGTCTTCTAAATATGTGCTACATGATCACATTCTAGAGAGGAATTCCTTATAAATAATTTTATCTCTCATTTCCCATCTCAGAGCTGTGGCCTGAATGTTGGAGTGGTGCTATTTTGTATAAATTAAGCAATGAGTTTAGACTGCTACCCCCTATGGATACAAACAGGCTGAAAATGAGCAGACATTGACATCTCTGGACAAGCTAAAAATCCATTTATGTTACTGGTAGAAGATAATTATAAAAAGAGAAAACACATTCCATTCCCATCACCAAAATGAGAACAGCAGTAATACTGTATCATGTAAGATAAAATTCAGTGGGAGCCAAGCAAATTGCATCATTATTAGAAGGATCTATCTTAAGATTGGGGGGATAAGCAGAAAGAGGCAAGACTGGGAGACTCCGAAGCCTACAATTAGCTAAGGCAATTCTCTTCATTTTCCTGGGACAAATCAGCCTATACAATTAAGCAAACCCAAGGGCCTAACACATTAACTTGCCATCAATATATTCTGTGTGCCTTGGCACAGCTAGTGTTTCTGGCATTATTTATGAAGGCACTCTTTCTATATTTGCACAGTATGCAGCATTGTTCATAGCAGGTTTCAGATTATTGTCAATGAATAATGCCCTAGAAGCTCCTAACCCTTTGCACTTATGCCTAATAACTAAATCAGCAAAGCTGCCTCTCTGTGTTCTGCTTAAGATTATAGAGCATTCATAAATAAGCTATCAGCGACAGGATCCAGTTGGCATCAGTGACTATGTCTGCAAGACCGACAGGTTCATATTGTTCCCGAATATACAATAAACAATGTTCGTCACTACAATTCTTTTGAAGGTGATAAACCTAAAATAAAGACACCAGAATTTTCTGAAGTCTCATTTTTTAAATTGAATCCTCCAATTTTTATATCAGGTCTTTTGTTCAGAATTTACCTGTGAGAAGCCTAAAAAAAAAAAAAAAAA
>PVKS010036286.1:0-19461 GCA_004027875.1 Aplodontia rufa | reverse complement strand
AAATCCACAGTCCTAGGCCACACCTGCTACAACACAGCTAACCTGCAGTTTGCCTGGCTCTGAGGGCTAGGGCAGAAGGGGTACCCAGCCTGGGGAGGAGTCAAACTGAACAAGGAGGGCTGCTTCCACAAGAATGGCTTAAAAATTAGTTTCTGAGGTTCCCCTCTATTATCTGCCCCCAACCCATATTAATTGCTTTTTATGCTTTTCCTCATTTTCCTTTCCTTTCTTTCCTTTCTTCTTTCTTTTTCTTTTTTTGCAGTGCTGTGGATGGAACCCAGTGCCTCATGCACGTTAAATAAGTGCTGTATCACTGAGCTGCATCCCTAGCCCTTTTCAATGCTTTTAGTCAGAGACTCAATATGGTTTAGCTAAACCTGTAGGTGACAGACACATAATGGTCTTTAAGGGAAGCTACACCCTTCACCCTTCCTTTCAAGGTTAGGGAATGCTTCCACCCTTCCTAGAGTGATGTCTGGAAAAACTGTCAGCTTTCCCATATGATGTCCCTCTGTGCGTTATTGCAGGTAACCTTGTGGGTTGGATGGACTAGTGAAGATTTACGTGCTCTTCTAAGTCCAGCAACATGATGCAGGAAAAGAGTACAAGAAAGGGAATTAGAAGACCTGGTGCTGTGTGATCTTGGACAAGTCTCTTTCCCTCCCTGAACCTCGGTTTTCTATCTATAAAATTAGTACATTAGATTAGAGAATCTCTAAGTTCTCTTCTATCTCTGAATATTTTCTAATTCTTATGCCCAAGGTGCAAAATGCAAGTCCCAGGTATTCAAGTGTTCTTCAATGCTGAGGATGGAACTGAGAGCCCCATACAGGGTAGGCAAGCACTCTTCTGCTGAGCTATTACCCCAGCCCTGAAGGAGACAACTTAAAGGCTCCTGGGTCCTTGGGCTATATCCCTGAGTCTGTAGTCTAGAAGAGATGGCAAGACTGGCTTCCTCCCCATGAGCATACTGCCCCAATCAAGGGACTAGATATTGCCACCTAAATAAAGCACAGTGGTAAAGAGCCTGGGCTCTGAATCTGGGTTGAAACTCTGACCCTGTCACAAGGAAGGCAGGATAGAGAGATGGCAAAGTGCTTGGGCTCAGGGTCAAAGACAGAAGCTCAGATCCATGTGCCAATCGGCAAGTTATTTCATCTTTTCCAGCTTCATTCTCCTCCTTCATTTCATAGAGTTGCTGTATCACTAAGACAATGTATGTGAAGCGCCTAGCCTAGATTCTTTGTTTATTCAACCGAAGCTGTTTGTTAGTATTGCCTACTCATTGGGGGTTTTTCTTGAGGTCATTTTCACCAGGAAACATTGGACTGTAAATATTGGAGTGGGGGTTGGGGTTATAGTGAGAGAAGAGACCAAATGGAGCTTCAGACCCCTAGGGATGGCCCTGGTCATTAAGAGTGTAGCTTCAACTCCAGCAAATCAGTCATCCCCCAGCAGGGCTGTCTTATGTGCTACCCTGGGACACACAGAGGCAGCCCATGAGAGACCACACCCTATTCTTGGACAGAGAACAAGAGCTCACTAAGACCTCTCTACCATTCTCCTGCCAGGGCTGCTATTTTATGACCCAACAGCCTTCTATTACTGGCTATCGTCTAGGGCTATCTCAGCCTGTCACGCTGGACTTTTCTCTCTCCCTGGAAGGGAGAAGCCCTTGGCAGGCACCTCCTAGCATGGTTTTGACACTTGTTCCTTGAGAAACTTTAGGTCAGCCAGAGCATGAGGCAAAATCTTCTATCTAGATCATGTGCCAGCTGCCACGCTCTTCTATCTTCCTACGGACATGCTGGTCTCTTGCCTGCTGGCTTTGGCCATGATATTGCAGCAGCTTTACAAGAGGCAGGTTCCCCACCTCCCCACTGCCATACTTCACCCAGAGTTTCTGCAGGATCTACCCTCAGAGGGCTCCTCCTTGAGCATTGTCACAAGGCTTTGTCCTCTTGAAAATATCATCTTCCCAAAAAAGCCCATATTAAGCACTTATCTGCACGTGGTGTTGTGCTGAGCTCTGTTTCTAGTGAGTCACCCTGTCACAGGCTCTGCCCTCTGGGAAAAAGTCTGGAGTCTTTGGCAAAGGCTGTGAAACCTAGTTTGGCTAAGCACAAGGATATTAGAAGGGAAGAAAATTTGTTTTAAATCTCCCCAAGGCCATTTAGTGGCAACTGGGGTGAATTTTTCACCTCCCATCCCTCACTTTCACACTTCCTTCTCCCCTTTCCCATGTCCCTTAGACTCCCAAATACTTTACCCTCCATCCAAATTTCAGATGAATTTATTTTCCCCGTTTTAAATCTAGGGCATTGACATTTAAGGATTTTGAGGGTTTAATAGTCCATTCATATATTTCTATGTGGGGGAAAATGTACATTTTAGACATTCCAGAATCCTGCAGCCTTATATTAAAGAAGCTAGACATACTAGAGGGAGTCTTAACCATGCAAACATCAACCTGAGAACCTTAGGAAAGGATAGGGACAGGTAACTACCTTGACTTTAAAAGGGTATGTAGGGCTGGAATGGTGGCTCAGCGGTTACAGTGCTTACCTGGCATGCATGAGGACCCAGGTTTGAACCCCAGCACCACATACACAACTAAGTTTCGGAGCAACAAAAACCTGATGAAAAACTAAATAAAATTGGTTCTTTCTCTCTTTCTCTCTGTAAAAAAAGGGAAGGGTATATAGGGCTAGAGTGGTGGCTCAGGGTTGGAGCCCTTGCCTGTCATGTGCAAGGAGCCAGGTTCAAACCCCAGCATTAACACATCTAAGTATCAGAGAAACAAAAGCCAGATGAAAAAATAAAACTGATTCATTCTCTCTCTCTCTCTCTCTCTCTATTTCTTTTTAAAAAAATAAGAGGAGGGTGAAGCAGTGGCTCAGCAACTGGAGCACTTGCCTGGCATCCTTGAGGATCCAGGTTTGAACCCAGCACCACATACACAACTGAGTGTTGGAGAAACAAAAACCAGATGAAAAAATAAAGTTGATTCTTTCTTTCCTCTCTCTCTCTCTTTAAAAAAAATAAAAATCTAAAAACATGTATGTAGCAATTTCCACAAAAAATGCAAGGAGAGGGGGCTGGAGCAGTGGCTCGGTGGTTATGGCACTTGCCTGGCATGCACAAGTATACAGGTTCAAACCCCAGCACCCACATACGTAACCAAGTATTGGAGCAACAAAAGCCATATGAAAAACTCAAAACTGATATATCTCTCTCTCTCCTTCTCTCTTTATTAAAAAATGCAAGGAAAAAAAAGATCACAAGTTCAAAAGAATGCTCTTTCTCCCTGACCCTAGTTATCTGCCTTATCAATACTGAGCTGCCCATCTTCCTGACATCCAGTGCCTTGGCCTGGTTTCTGAAGCCATTTTAAAACATGTTCATTTTAGGGGCTGGAGTGGTGGCTCAGCAGTTATGGCGCTTGCCTGGCATGTGCAAGGACCTGGGTTCAAACTCCAGCACCACATACACAACTAAGTGTCAGAAAAAAATATGAAAAACAAATAAAATCGATTCTCTCTCTCCCTCACTCTCTGTCCCTCTCTCTTTATAAAAAATGTTCATTTTAGCAAAGTGCAGTGGCACACTCCTGTAATCCTGGCAGCTCAGGAGGCTGAGGCAGGAGGATTGCAAGTTCAGGGCCAGTCTCAGCAACTTAGGGATGCCCTGAGCAACTTAGCAAGACCCTGTTGCAAAAGAAAAAATAAAAAACACTGGGGATGTTGCTGGGTGGTTAAGTGTCCCTGGGTTCAATCTCTGGTACCAAAAACCAAACAAAAAAAAAACACATTCATTTTAATAATCAAGAAGTCCTGCAGAGTTGGGACTGTTTCATCAGTCTCCCCAGTTGCTTAGACCTCCTCTCCACTTCACTCAGTACAGTGGTCTTGCAGTTGACTTTGGCCATTCGACCAGCAAGAGGTTTGCCTTCAACCATAGGCTCAGGAAAAGGCCAACTGTGAGTCCAGAGTCTCTCCAGTGTCCATAGTGCTTTTTTAGGAGCTTCCTTTCCCATCATCCTCTCCTCCCATGGCAAGTTGCCCTTGCCATGTCCTCCCTACTGCCACCCTTTGCACATTGACATATTTCTATCCTATCTGGTTTCTACCTTTTGTGAACTAAAGGCGAGCACAAATGACCAAACAAGAATATTCCTACTTACTATTTGACAAAGTAATGAGGGAACAAGAGACTCCCCTTTGCCCTGAGTTAAGGTGCTCTGCATTTTCTACAATGGCCTTCTGGACAACACCAACAGAATGAGTAATAAGCAGTTCATTGATTAGGTACCCCAGAGGAGTAAAGAAGATGTCATTTGAGAAGAACTGTTCCCAAGGAACAAGTTTTGTTTATTATAATGGCCATCAGGTGACCCTGTCTCAGTTGTTAAAAGGGTTCATGGCTTTGTGCCATAACCACCCCACTCCACCCCCATCCCAACTCAGCCCTAATCATGACTATGAAGTGCAATTTAAAATCAGCAGCTTTCATTTTCTGTGGATTTCCAACCTTTCCTCCCATATAATGCCACAGGGCTTAGCAAAAGTGTTTCTTTTTTTCTTTTTTTCATCCCATTGGCACTCAAGAGGTAGAAGAGACTTCAAGATTGTGTAAAGTGCTTTGGGATCCATCCCACAGACTAGGACCAAGGGATGCCTACTGCCTCCCTTGGCCCACAGGTGCCGCTGCTCAGCAGGTCAGGGTCAAGGATTAAATCAAACAAGATTTTCCTGGCTGAAGCTGTCAGGCAGGGGTAAAGGGTAAGAATGCAATCACTCCCGCTTGCCCTGAAAATTGGGTGAAGTGGGAACCAGGCCAGTGAGAGAGATGAAAAGGGTTGAGAAAGTGTCAAGGGTCTTGAGGCTCAGCAAGCAGCGAGCGTTACCTAACGCTGGACATCTGCAACCGCTAGAGCTATACCTCAGACAGAAGCCCCTTCCCAGCTCCCTCCCTTCCCAGACCTGACCAGCTGGATCACCTTGATCTTCTCGCCCTCGATTTCCACGGTTTTCTCCCTGAAGTCCACACCGATGGTGGCTTCAGTCTTGTCCGGGAAGGTTCCTCCGCAGAAGCGGAAGGTCAGGCAGGTCTTGCCCACGTTGGAGTCCCCAATCACGATGATTTTGAAGATGCGAATCTGCACATACTGGTCCAGCGACGAGTCCAGCTCCAGGGATGCTAGGCCAGCGGGCGAGGTGGGCTGCAGGCTCCCATGGCCCAGGATGGGCTGCGCCATCTCCCCGGGACCGGACCGGAGCCCCAACCCCCCTCGAGGGCTCCACACAAAGAAAACGGCCACGTTAATGCGCTCGAGGCGAGCGAGCTTTGTGCGTGTCTGTGTGTGTCCGCCCGTGTGTGCGTGCGCCGGCAACGTGTGTGCGCGCGCGCGCGTGAAGGGGGTGCCTCTCACCCGAGGCCCCCCCCCTCGAGCGCACCCTCCTTGCAGCCCCAAGACACCAACACAAAAGCCAGGGACAGTAGAAAGGAGGAGAGTAGACAAATCGCGAGCCTTCTGCCTGTGTGTGCCCTAAGACCGGACGTTAGGGCATGTGATCTGCGCAGAGCCTTTGCCTAGACCCTCCCCAGGAACACAACGGAGGGAGGACAACTACTGGGGAACGGGAGGGGATGGGCGGAGAGGCCCGGGATAGACTTCCTTTCTCCTTGTTCCCATTTATCATATAGGTTTTAGGCTCCACACCCCATTCCCCCTCCCCCTTGCCCCGAGCGCACCGGATCCGTGGGCAGGGAAGCACAGCTGGGGAGGACAAAGAGAACTGCACCTTAAGGTGTCACTGAAGCACTTTGGCTTCAGTGCAACGCAACTCTGCGGGGGTGGGGTGGGGCTCAGAGGTCCCTCTTTCACCTGCCGCTCCTCGGTCCACTGTCTGCCCCCTGCCCCCGGCCCCCAAGGTTTGGGATGAAGAGATGCTCGGTCTTATTGAGTAAGCAGGTGCACTGGCGGGGACCGAGGAGCCAGGGAGGGCTGCCAAGACAGGCAGTGGGCTGTGGGGGGCCAGAGAAACTGAAAGAAGGGAGACTGGGGGCACGGGTGTGCGTGTGTAGGGGGTGTTACAGTTTCTGTCACAGACTTGCCAGATGTAGGGGGGCGCGTACCAGGCACCAACCTCCCCTCATCACACCACGAGCACCCATCCTCTGAATGTTCAGGAGAGCGGTTCCCATTGGCTGCCGCAGTCGGTTGTGTTTGGCTGGCCAATGGGGAAGGCCCATCACGGGAGAGGGACGTACCGAGGATAGGAGAAGGGGGGACCTGGCGGTGGCAGCTCCAGAAAAAGGGACTTTGTTTCTGGGGCTAACCATTGCAGGCCCAGATGAGGGATCATAGAACATGCCATAAATTCCACAGGGCCTTGCATTCGCCAGTCTTCCCTATAACCTTAATCCTTCTAGAATCACAGAGTTTCAAGGAGAGTTGTGAATCCCTAGGAGGGTTAATTACTCCCCCTGCAACTGAATGTAGAACAAAGTGGTTGGGTCTAATTTGCCAGAAGCCTAGATTGTGCTTGGAAGATGATAAATGAACACAAGTTTGTTACGGTATTAGAGGGCAGTTTCCCAAAGCTTACTAATCATCACCTTTCTTGGTCAAGACCCATATTCCCTCTTCTGAAAGTGATTTACAGGTTCAGAATTTAAGTTTGAAATAAACTTTACGGAGGTAGAATTTACATACAATAAAGTGCACTCATTTATATTTGTTTTAAAGAATATTCCTCCTTGTGTTTCATAGGCTAAGGTAACAGTGACACATGCCAATAGCACCAACATATGAGGTATTGATAATGCCATCAAAGTCAGGGATTCAAGCTGCACACAAGCTGCCATCTTATTTGTATGTGAGTCTCAGCTGTAGGAAGAGACAATTCACCGAAATAATGATATGTTTGTGAACAAAGTGGAAAGTGACTACTCAGTCAAGTTCAAGTTACTCAAATTGGGGTCTTCTAGTTAATAAGCTTATTAGCTGAGTTCGCAGATATATTTATAGCTAACCCCATTATCATGTATGTGGGTCACCCATTTCCAAAACCTTAGATTATACTATTCCACATTAAAACCATCCAGATAAGGAATTAATCTTAGTTGGCTAATACAAGGTCATCATTATGAATATCAATTACAATGCCACAGGATATGGATCAACATTGTACAGTATTTTGGTTTTACAATTGGCTAATGTCTGGATAATAGTTGGCTGGACAATTCTCCTCTGTATTAAAAGCTAATGCCCCTGTTGATCTTTACCTGCAGCAGAATAGCTGTAAAAAAAAAAGGAAGGAGGTGATAACTATTAATTGGGCACATTCTGTACGTACAGTGGAAACACTCTTTGCCATTAGAATTAATGCTAAATTCCTAAGGGATATAAATATAAGCATTATATCCACATAAGATTTAAATGGATGCTTCTGGCAAAACTTGTCACTGAGTCTACCTTTGTAAGTCAGAAAATCTGACTTCTAGAAATGTAGTATTTCAAAATGAGGTCCTTAGCCAGGCAAGGTGGCACCTGCCTATAATCTCAACAACTTGGAAGGCCAGCCTGGGTGACTCAGTGAGGCCCTGTTTCAAAATAAAAAAAAAAATAAGCTGGGTATGGTGGTGCACGCCTGTATTTCCAGTAGATCAGGAGGCTGAGGCAGAAGGATTGTAAGTTCAAAGCCAGGCTCAGCAACTGGGCAAGGCCCTAAGCAACTTAGTGAGACCTTGTCTCAAAATAAAAAATAAAAAATGGTCAAGTGCCCCCTTCGGTCAATCCCTAGTACCAAAAATAAAAATAAAAATAAAACAGGGCTAGGGGTATAGTTCACCGGTAGAGTGCTCCCAAGTTCAGCCCCCAGTACCACAAAAAAATAGGCTTTTTTTTAAAGACAGAGAGAGAATGAGAATCAATTTTATTTAGTTCCTCATGTGGCTTTTGTTGCTCCAACACTTAGTTGGTGTTGGGGTTCAAACTCGTGTCCTTGTGCATGCCAGGCAAGTGCCATAACCACCGAGCCACTGCTCCAGCCTCCAAAATAGGCTTCTTGTCCTAATAAAAAGCGTGTGTTATTTGTGTGGGACAAGATTTTGAGGGGCTTTCAGTTAAGATTTTTAGAATTAGTTTTTTAAAGAGTGAATTATTTTTTCATCTGTTTTTGTTTGCTTTTCCTGCAGTTAGTTGTGTATGTGGTTCTGGGGATCAAAGCCAGGTTGTCATGTATGCCAGGTAAGGGCTCTATTGATGAGCCACCTCTCCAGCCCCTGGAATTAGTTTGATGGGTATTTTGCTTTTTAAAAAAGGTAAAATATAATGTTGTATTTAAAAGAACAAGAAAACTACCTCATTGCACCTATTGCAAGAACAAATGTGCTTTACAATTTTTTGTGCATCATTAAATTCTTTTGAATATACATGGTTGTTTCACAAGTATCTGATTATCATGATTTTGGCAGTGTTTTCCAAAACCATTTGTACTAACAGATATGATCAATCCATGTTTATTATTTGTTTTTGTTATCTTGTTGCTTAACAGATGGGGGTCTTATTGTACAGGCTGGCCCTGAACTCCTGGATTCAAGCTATCTTCCTACCTCAGCCTCTTTGGTATTATCATTGTTTTTTTTTTTTTTAGAAATATCAATAGACAGCAATGTCTGTAAGGCTTTATTTTGGGTGGGGTACTAGAGATTGAACCCAAGGCCTCCTTTGTGCTAGGCAAGTGCTCCACCACTGAGCTACATCCCCAGCCCTCCTGTAAGGTCTTTAAAATAGTTATAAACAATTTCTTTATTTTGGAACTGAATATTTTCAATATTTATCCCCTGAAGCATCTCTAGGTAAAATGTCACCCATCACCTGTACTTCTAAACACTGATATACTCTGCTGAATGGTAAGGGAACCCTGAGTCATTTTCATCCAATAAAGATTGCTTCCTGGGTTAAAAACTTCTTAAAACAACGCTTGTAATTTCATTCCACTAAAAACAGTAATTTCATCACTTACAAAATTAGGATCAAACTCTTTTTATCAGTTTAAACCTGGCCTTATTATACTTACTTGTCCTTATCAGTGCTTCCTAGTACAGTATGTATGGTCATTGTTCCCCAAAAGTGTACTAGATTTTGGTTTTTATACCTTGAAGGCTTTTTTTTTAAGAAAGGGGACAGTGAGAGAGATAAAGAAGCAATTTTTATTTAGTTTTTCATGTGACTTTAGTTCCTCAGACACTTTGCTGTGTATGTGGTGCTGGGGTTTGAACTTGTGTACTTGTGCATGTGAGGCAAGTGTTGTAACCACTGCAGCCCACCTTGAAGGCTTTTAACTCTGACGATTCCTCTAAAACATGCTATGAATATTGGTTCACTTAGTATTCCTAACACCCGGTGAGACTGGTAAATAAGGAAAGTGAAGCTATTAAGTGACTTGCCCAAGTGGGCTAGCCAGGATTCAACCTGGGTCTGTATGGATCCAAGGTCAGTATGCTTAACACTAAAAATGCTATGTTTGTTCCCAAAGTTTTCACCACTTGAAATATCATTTCTCTTTGCATTTAAATGTTACCATTCCTCCTTTAAGATATATTGCAAAAAACCACTTTTTTAAAAGAGAGAGGGACAGTGAGAGAGAGAGAGAGAGAGAATCAATTTTAGTTTAGCTTTCGTTGCTCCAAAACTTCGTTGTGTACGTGGTGCTGGGGTTTGAACCCGCGGTCCAGAGCAAGCAAGGCAAGCGCTGTAACTGCTGAGCCACTACTCCAGCCCCCCCCCCCAAAAAAAAACACTTTCGCATGAATTTTTTAGCGATTGCATTACAGGTTCCTCTCTTGCTTTAATAGTGCATCAGATATCATTACTATTTAAATGACCAGTATATGTCATTTCCCCACTAGACAGTGGGGAAATGACATATACTTTTCATATCCACTGAGAATCCCTTTCATAGTATAGTCCAAGAGGCAAGTGCTCAATAAACATGTTAATATGTAGCCCAAATCATTAAAAAAGGGATATATGCTTTGCATACAGACAGAAAATCATTTCCGATTTAGCTTACACTTGGCAGAGTCCAAATACCTATTTACATTCAGCCCCTCACCCCACTCCTCCCACAACTCCAAGTCCTGCTTAGGACTTTTGTGAAGCACAAATCTCAAGGACGGAAGCCATGATAGCTTGAGACTATCCGCTGCACCTGGTACAGTGTATAGAGCAATAAACTGCACAGTATTAAAGTGATAAGGGGAAAGAGCGCGGAATAATTACTTGTCCCAGAAACAGGCTGGGTGAAAAAGTGCCAGAAACTTGTAAAAGATGGAAGTTAGGTTCCAGATCTGGGAAGTCGAGAATCCCGACCTGGGGGGCTGGAGTGGCGGGTCAGCTTTTAGAGCACTTGCCTGGCATGCATGAGGACCCTAGTTCAAACCCCAGCACCATGTACACAACTAGGTGTCAGAGAAACCAGAATCAGATGAAAAATAAATAAAAGATGATTCTCTCTCCCCGTCCCCCTCTGTCTTTCTGTCCCCTCTCTCTTAAAAAAAAAAAAAAAGAATCCCGACTCGGACCTATGGAAAGACTGGAAGTGGATCACAAGAGAATCCGGAAGGCTTAACTACCTAGTACCTAGGGGCCTAAAACAGAAAAACAATTAGGTTCTGGGGTCACGCTTTGTGAGATGCTTTTATCAGTTCCCGTCACCTACACAACAGCAGCACAAGCCACAGGGGCCAAGCAAAGCGGCTCCACCGGTCGCTCCTTAGACAGTCTGTTTCTCAAATTCGCCCACCGCAACTCATTGCCACTAACTCCCAGAAATGTGCTAACTCGAGCCGGAGCCCGGGTCTTCGCAAAGCGTGTGCCCACACAAACGCATGCGCAAATCCCATTACCTTGCGGACCAATCGCACTGCGAGGCTGAGTGCTACGCCTGCGCAGTAGGCCTCTGGTCGCCATTCCCAGTCCCTGGCTCCGGCAGGCGGGCTTCACCGTCCAATGTTCACCCGCAGCTGGGAGGAGGAGCCTGCGTAGTGTGCGTGTGAAAGGAGGGGGAGCAGGACGGGGCCCCTGGTGTTTGACCCACCGTTCGGTGCGTGAGTGGAAAAGGAAGGAGCGGGTCCGGAGTAGCGGTTGCCGAAATGTTCCGTTGTGGAGGTCTTGCGGCGGGTGCTTTCAAGCAGAAATTGGTGCCCTTGGTGCGGACAGTGTGCGTCCGAAGTCCCAGGCAGAGGAGCCGGCTCTCAGGTGACTGACCCATCCCGGGCAAACCCAACCTCGATGTCCAAGGGCCTGGGTGTCTTAGACTACCTCTTCCTCATTGCGCTCCCCCACCCCTCCAAAACCTTACACTCGCTGTCGGGTGATTTCCGAATTGGCGGGATACAAACTGAGTTTGCGAGCAGAGGAATCAGCATAGCCATGCCGACCTGACCTTCAAGAGATTTGAACCCTAGTAGTCGGCTTGAGGCCTTTTCCGGGGAGGATTTGCTGCTTAGGGATAACAGAACAACTGGGCATCTCATATTGTCCTTTGCCGCCTTCTTGCCACCCCCACCTCGCCTTTTTAAAGCAATGAGGTCAAGTAGACTTTGTCTTTCACTGCTGGTGAGACTTTAAACAGGACATTGAAGTCATACGCCCGAGGGTTTTTGTTTGTTTGTTTGTTTTTTGTTTTGTTTTTCTAAACGAGGTTATTTCCCACTCTACCTTCCAAACCCAGATGAAATCTATAGTTGAATGCCCTGTGAAACAAATGGTGTAGTGCAAGAAGTCAGTATGTTGTGCACCAGACACTAAGAGAAATTAATTCGAGATGCCTGTTCAGTGTAATTCTTGGTGGTCTTTAAGGCTTCAAAGAGAGTTTGCAGAATACATCGCGTGTGCCTTCCATGAAGTCGGTTCATCAAACTTTAGAGCTGGAAGGTTTTTTTATGGTAGCATTCAACCCACTCATTTTATGGATAATAAAATGAGGCACAGAGGTGAAATTACATGCCCAAGGTCACATAATTAATAGGTAAAGCTAAGGATAGTTTGCCAGTCTCTAGGCCCCTAATCCTCTTGCTACAACCCCACCCTACTTCCCTTTTGAGGTCACAGAAAGTTAATGAATTAGTTTCCCTTCCCATTAATTAGTCCATTGTGCATTAGATATCCATTAATTTTATCAGAGTTGTCTTACATTTGTCTGCTTATTTTGAACCTATGCATCTTCATGGGGACAAGTGCATTTTTATTTTTTTATTTTTTTTTTTAGAAATTATTTAGTTTTTCACATGGCTACAGTTGCTCCAACACTCAATTGTATACGTGGTGCTGGGGTTTGAACCCGGGTCCTCGTGCTTGCACCGAAACCACTGAGCCACCGCTCCAGCCCCAAGAAGTGCATTTTTAATCAATAATCTGAATGATAATCCCAGGACGTTTGCATTTACAAAATCAGAATTTGTCCTTGAGAGTTTTATAATGTGGAAACATCTTCTGGGTGCCTTAAAAATGGGAAAAAAAGGAAAATATTTCCCTTCCATTGTTAGTCTTAACATATGTGCATTTGAATAGTTTTTTCAGTTGTTGGGATTCAAATGTTTCCAGATAGGTGTATCAGTTAGGTCCTAGGGCTTTTTGCTCTTGAAACTTAACCTCAGCCTTACTTTTAAACTAATGCCCTAACAATGTATCTTTTACATGGTTTTGTGCATCAGAATGATGCACAAAATGTAAATCTGCACAGAAATTTACACAGAAGTTTAAACAGCCTGAAGATTTTCACCCAGGCTGGCCTTTCTAATGTGTACTTATTTTGCTAAGACACAGTTTTAGCCAGACATGATGATACACACCTAAAATCCCAGTAACTGGACAGGCTGGGGCAAGAGGATTGCAAGTATGAGGCCAATGTTGACAACCAAGGGAGACCCTGGCCTCAAAAAGTAAAAAGGCTGATGCTGGACATGGTGGCACACATCTGTAATCCCAGCAGCTCCAGAGGCTGAAGCAGGAGTATTGGAAGTTTAAAGCCAGCCTCAGCAACTTAGTGAGACCCTGTCTCAAAGTAAAACTAAAAAGGGTTGGGGATGTTGCTCAGTGGTTAAACGCCTCTGGGTTCAATCTCCAGTACCAAATAAATAAATAAAAAGAGCTGAGGATGTAGCTCAGTGGTAGAGCACTTGCCTAGCATGCTCAAGGCCCTAGGTTCAATTGTTTTATTAGACATTTGAAAGGATTGACAGTGTTTAGAACTGCTGAAAAATAGACTTGAATGTTTTTTTCCATTGCATGGCTTTGTTTGAAGGCAGTGTACTGTAGAAAATTTTCTGACTTCCTGATATATCCATCTATCTCATTGTACACACTTATTTGTCCTTTGGCCATGCACCAGAGTATGACATCATCTTTAAAAATGAATGGGGTAAGTACAATTTCAAAAAGAAATTATGGTATTCTCATTTTAGGAATTAACTTTGTTTTGTGGCTTGATTACCAATTGCTTTTAATCTGATATCTTTTTCACATAGCATCTGCCATATGTTTTTACAGAGGTAGGCAAGGTTTATACACCACTTTCTTCTCTCCAACCCTCACCTAGTTCTTTGACAAGTTGTTAGAAAATTTTCTTTATTTTTTTCTTTTCTAATGTGTGCTTATTTTGCTAAGACTCACTGCTTTAGCCAGACATGATGGTACACATGTCAGCAGACTTTAAACCTTCCTTGAAGCAATCTCATCTACATCTATCACCATTGTCAGGTTCATTTCCATTTCCATTATGTTTCCCTTTGCCTTAAAACCACAGTAGCTACTACATGCTCTATTTATTTGAATGTTCCGCCTCCTTCCAGAAATGATTAAAGGGAACTAATAGCCACAGCTCTGTGTCTGCATTTTTACTGAGAAGCAGATGGGTTAGGTAATAGATATTTTCTCTTCTGTGACATTTTATTTGGTTACCAAACATCGTGCTTCCCATATGATCAAACTGATCACTTGACTCCCTGACCCACGGTTCAAGTGTTTGATATTTTTCTCTATGTGGAATCCTTCTCACCTCTTTAAAGAGGAAGCTGAATTCTTTGTGGGCTAGGATTTTAGCTTTATGGATGCTGCCAGATGAAACTTTTTGAAGCCTGAAAGATTAGTCCTTCCCCACTCTTTTTGGTTAGACTGGGCTTTCTAGAAGAAAATCTTTGGCAAGTAAGCCTTTTCTATAACGTTAAGTTAGATTTTCTAGAAAGTTTGAAACTTTTTTTAAAAAAGAGAATCAACTTTATTTAGTTTTTCATCTGGTCTTTGGCCTTTGTTTCTCCAACATCTAGTTGTGTATGTGGTGTGAGGGTTCAAACCCAGGCCCTTGTGCATGCCAGGCAAGTGCTCCAACCACTGAACCACCACACCAGCCCAAGTTTGTAACTTTTTTTTAAATAGAGAGGGACAGTGTATGAGAGAGAAAGAATCAATTTTGTTTTTAGTTTGTCATGTGTTTTCATCGCTCCAACACTGTTGCATACATGGTGCTAGGGTTTGAACCCATGTCCTTGTGAATGCCAGGCAAGCGCCATAACCACTGAGCCACTGCTCCAGCCCCCCAAGTTTGTAACTTTTTAAGGGAGTAGTTGCATATCTTTTTTTAAAAAGAGAGAAGGACAGTGAGAGAGAGAGAGAAAATCAATTTTTATTGACTTTTTCACATCGCCTTCGTTGCTCAGACACTTAGTTATGTACGTGGGTGCTAGGGTTTGAATCCTTGTACTTGCGCATGCCAGGCAAGTGCCGTAACTGCCGAGCCACCGCTCCAGCCCAGTAGTTGCATATCTTAACATTCTTCTAGATCATGTTCCCAAAAGTTGCCCGTCATATGAATTGGGTAGAGGACAGAACCCAAACCTATTCCAGGAGAGACTCCTGGGAATGAGAATGAATGAGAGACTCTCCAGGATAGAGTACTGGGATCTGTATTTTAGCAAGCCCCTTGATATAATTCATGTGATCAGACAAGTTTTGGAAATACTGTGTAGTGACTCTTTCCATTCTACTCCACTGACCTAAGTTTTATAAAACCAACCTGAGGAACTCTTGTGATTTGTGTCAAGGCCATTTTCTCATAATTGGAGCCATTTCCTCTCCTAAACTAAACACTACCTGAGAGCAGGGAGTATGTCCTATTCTTGTGCCCTTAATAACTTGTGCAGTCTCTGGCACATCGCAAATTATCTGTGACTAAACCATAGTTCTGTGAAAGACTTTGCAGAATAGAGTTAGATTTCTTTCTCTGTCATCGAAATATTTTTTCCTTTTGTGTGTCTTTCATCAGAGTGGCTCACATTGTACTATACTTATTACCACTCTGGTTCTTCTAAAATTTCAGCAAGAGTTGATACTTTTAAAAAAAGGTTAGGGGCTGGAACAGTGGCTCAGTGGTTACAGTGCTTGCCTGGCATGCACAAGTACATGGGTTCAAACCCCAGCACCCACGTATGCAACTAAGTGTCTGAGCAACGAAAGCCATGTGAAAAACTAAATAAAACATTGTTTCTCTCTGTCTCACTGTCCTTCTCTCTTTAAAAAAAGAAAAAATTAAAAAAGGATGTTAGCTGTATGTGGTGGTGCTTATCTCAAAAACTGAAAAGGACTGTGAATGTAGCTCAGTATAATGTGCCATTGGGTTCAGTCCCCAGTACTTATCCTCCTCAAAAAAGGCTGATAAAGTTAAATAGTTGTCAGATTCCTTATAAAGAAGCTTCTAGCTAAAATGGGCACTCAGCTGAGCACAGTGGCACAGGCCTATAATCCCAGCAATTTGGGAGGCTGAGGCAGCAGTTTTGCAAGTTTGAGGTCAGCCTCAGCAACTTAGACCCTAAGCAACTTAGCAAGACCCTGTCTCAAAAGAAAAAGGACTGGGTATCTGGCTCAGTGTACCCTTGGGTTCAATCCCTAGTACCAATAAATAAACAAAAGTGGTTCTTCCTGTAGGCTTTCATTTCCCTCTGTTTTATTCATGTTGGAAAAATCAGTCTGACACTCAGAAATCAAGTCTCAAGAGCAAATATAAAATCTCTTAATCATTTGGGATTCTTAGGTGCTTCAATGTGTGGACATGTTTTTGGAAAAGACCTGGGAATATGGAAAAACAGATTATGAAACCTATAGAAATGAGCTTGCTGGTTTAGGTACTTGTTCTGATGCTAGTCTGTGGTGTTTAAAGTTCCTAACTTATTATTAAGAAACCTGAAAACAAACGGGATCTGTCTAAAACAACTTTGCACAGAATTTTTTTATGTTCAGTAAATATAAATAGAATTAGGAGGGATTTCTGTTTCCTTCCCTCAACAAACATTTATTGAGCACATACCTGCTGTGTCTCAGGCACTGTTACACAGCAAATTGGCTTATTGGGAATTGAACCCTAAGTGTGGGGAAGAAAGCTCAACCTGTTTATGTACAGTCTAACTGCAATTGTTTTTTCTTTTTTCTTTTTCTTTTTTGTTACTGGGGATTGATCCCAGGAGTGCTTTACCACTGAGCTATATTCCCAGGCCTTTTATTTTTTATTTTGAAACAGTGTCTCACTAAGTTCTTGTAGTTCTTACTAAATTGCCACCAGCCACAAATTTGCAATCCTCCTACCTCAGCCTGGGGACTGCAGTTACGGGGATTACAGGCCTGTGCTACAGCACCTGGCTGACTGCAGAGGACTTAAAACAAGCCAACTTCCCCCACATTAGTAAGACAAGTGGAAAGGCATATTTCAATTGTGATAGAATTTTTTTTAAGTTTTGAAACTCTGGGGAGAATGGTAGAGGAGTAATTTCCTAGGTAAAATAAAATTGGAGGGGAAATATAAACATCCATACAATACTTATCTTGGTATCTTTCACAAAATTAAAGTCATGTTATAGGTATGTAAAAAGTTGGCTTATTAATGATGCTAGTGTTCTATTTCTTTTCAAGTAGTAGTTTAAATCTTAACTGATTAACCATGATCCTCCTGCCTCGGCCTCCCAAGTTGCTGAGATTTGTGTACCACCACACATAGCCCAATTTATTTTTTAAAGTCAATTTACATTATTATTAAATTTTTTTGGTACTGGAGGTTGAACCCAGGGGAGCTTAACCACTGAGCCACATCCCAAGCCCCTATTGCTTTTATTTTGAGATAGGGTCTTCCTAAGTTGCTTAGAGCCTCCTTAAGTTGCTGAGACTGTACCTTAAACTTGTAATCCTCCTGTCTCAGCCTCCCTTGTCACCGAGATTATAGGTATGTATCACCATGCCCAGCTAAAGTAGAATAACTTTTTTTTTAAGAGAGAGGACAGTGAGAGTGAGAGAAAAAGATAATCAATTTTTATTTTGGTTTTTTATGTGGCTTTCATTGCTCCAATATTTAGTTGTGTATGTGGTGCTAGGGTTTGAACCAGCCTCCTCTCGTATGTCAGGCAAGTGCCGTAACCTCTGAGCCACTGCTCCAGCCCCTACTTTTTTTTGGAAAAAAGAGGAAGAGAGAGAGAGAGAGAATATCAATTTTATTTGTTTTTCCATCTGGCTTTAGTTTCTCTGACATTTCTTTATGTACATGGTGCTGGGGTTTGAACTCAGGTCCTTGTACATGCCAGCCAAGCACCTTAATCACTGAGCCACTGCTCCAGCACAAGTAGATTTACTTTTAAATATCTGCTTTTTGGGGTGAATGAAGCAAAAGCTGAGGAGCTTTCCTCAATCTGTGCTTTTTTTATCAGTTCATGAAAAGCAAGCAAAAACTGAATAAACACCAGTATTAAAGTTATTATGATGTTTATATTTAGGATCTTCTAGACGAATAAACAGAATTTTTAAAAGAGCACTTATGTTCTGGGATGGAGGTGGGGGACAAACTGAATTCATTGAACTAAGTAAGCTTAACCACAGGGAACTTTTTCTAACCAGCTTCATTTTCTAAGTTCTGAGAGCTATCCATTTCTGTTTCTGATGCTTTATCATTTTTATGGGTTTCTGAAAATCAAAAACTTGTCCAGATTAAAATAAGCTTCTCCTGATTTCACATTTTTATTTTCTTGATTTATTGTTATTTCCAAATATTGACCATTTTATTTCATGTAGTAGTGAAAGTCTGTAAAGCAGGTACCAAATAAGAAGGGTGTAAGTTCAAAATCTTTTATCTGTGATTCAGAAATTGAAATAGAGCTGTCAGGTTTTTGTAACTCATTTGCAGGTCAGTATAAAATTTGACCTGAATTGAAGAGAGGCTGTTTTTTTAGGTACTGGGGATTGAACTCAGGGATGCTTTACCACTGAGCAACATCCCCATCCCTATTTATTTATTTTTGAGACAGGGTCTTACTAAGTTGCTGAGACTGACTTTGAACTCATGATCCTTTTGCCTCAGCCTCCTGAGCTGCTGGGATTACAGGCATGCGCCACCATGCCCAACTACTTATGATTTTTTTAAATCCCGCTCAATGTAATTGGTCATAGAAATATCAGTGTGCTTGACTCTGTGTTGCAGCCCTTTACTGTGGCCAGTGTCACTACATGGTATATGCACCATATCCTTAAGATCAAACAATTTTGAGTTCCCAAGGATTTTATTTTTATATCAGGGATTGAACCCAGAGTTGCTTAACCACTGAGCAGCATTCCCAGCACTTTATATTTTTTATTTTGAGACAGTCTTGCTAAGTTGTTAGGGCCTAAGTTGCTGAAGCTGGCTTTGAATTTACAATCCTCTTGAGTTGCTGGGATCACAGATGTGCAACACCATACCCAGCTTCCCAAGGGTTTTATTTATTTATTTTTAAGAGAGAGAGAGAGTGAGAGAGAAAATAAATTTATTTAGATTTTCATTTGGTTTTTGTTCCTCCGAAAAATAGTTGTATGTGTGGTACTGGGCTTCGAACCCTGCTCCTTGTGCATGCCAGGCAAGCACTCTGCTGCTGGGCCACTGCTTCCACCCATTCCCAACAGTTTTAGATAAGAAACTGATGACTTGTATTGGACTTGTTTTCATCCCTATCCCCCAGCTGTGCCCGGACACAGTGAAAACCAGAGGGAAAGCTCCTTACTTTTAGTCTCTGCAAGTACAGGTGGGATGCTACTTCCAGGGCCTATTCTGTTTCAAAACCGAGTCAGGACTGGATCTTATCTACCAGCCTCTAGACCAATAGTTTCAAGTTGTGGTGTTCCCCTACCCAAGATCAGCAGTTTTCTTCACTTCTGAACTTGTTAGAAATGCAAATTCTTGAGACCTGTGCAGGATCTAGCATTAGAAATCCTGAGTCTGACAAGGTACTTTTTTTTTTTTTAAAGAGAGAAACAACTTTATTGAGTTTTTCACATGGCCTTAGTTGCTCCAACACTTAGTTGCGTACGTGGTGCTGGGGTTTGAACCCGGGTCCTTGTGCTTGCCAGGCAAACGCCGAAACCGCTGAGCCACCGCTCCAGCCCCT
>PVKS010036285.1:0-19295 GCA_004027875.1 Aplodontia rufa | reverse complement strand
AAGGGCACTGCAATTTCAGGGTGCTGAATGCCTGGTCCCCAAGGAAACTCCCTTCAAATAGTCTCTAAATCTCCGCATCCCTCCATTTGTAACCCTACCACATCCTGTTGTGTCCCCATAAGCAGTAACAGAGGCTGCGTTCATGTTTCCTCAGATTGTGCCAAAGTAGCGTTAGGGGCACACTTTGGAGGAGAAACCAGTGCACAGTCTCAAGATGAACTGAGGGCATTTCTGTGTCTCTAGTCCCTCCCCTCTGCCCACATTTGCATTTGTGTTCTCTTTACCTTTATTTCGTTTCCCTGTTAAGTCTTTAGTTAGAATTCACTTTACTGTGGAGCATGGTAGCACGGTGGAATGCTTAGGGAACCCTTCTTTTTTCATTGATTTCTTTTCTGAGAGAGAGTACATTTTATTTATTTTCCCCCTGGTTTTCGCTTTTCTCACACTTAGTTGTGTACGTGGTGCTGGGATGAAACCCAGGTCCTGATTGATGCCAGTCAAGCACTCTACCACTGAGCCACCTCTTCAGCCCTATTCACTGATATTTAATTTATATATATTTTTTAATTATTAGGGATTCAATCCAGGAGGGTATTACCTCTGGGCAGCATCCCATGTCACTTTTATGTATGTTTTGAGTTAGGGTCTCATACTAAGGTTTGAGACTGGCAAGGAACTGGAGATTCTACTTTTTCAGCATCCTCCGGGGTTCGGAGGTCTATAGCAGCTTGAGTGGCTTATTTTCTTGTGAACAGCATCATTTTACATTTAACTTTTCCTAAATGATTAAAATTTCTGCATTTTTCAATCCTATTCTTGTTAAAATAGGTTTCAATGTATTTGATAATTTATTTCAGAAAGAATGCATGTTTAACAAATATTTACAAATTTCACAGTCTATAATAAATTTCCACCTTTTTACTTAAATGCACTAACTATGTAATTACAATGACTCTTAACAATACGTTAGTTTGGAATTGTTAAATTTTATGATTGTGTAACAGTTATGAATCTTTGTGCCATATTTATGAATACGTGTACCATAGCTTTCTTAATTTCCATTCCCCTTTCTGTCCTCCTAGTCCTTTTGATGTGCTCTTCTTGTGTTCCACTTATTTATCATTGAATAATTTATTTTAATTGGTCATTATAGTTTTATATAAAATTAGAGTGAATTTATCACATATTCATAAAGGCTCATATCATAATTTGCTCAGTATTATTCCCTGGTTCTTCCCCTTTCCAAACCTCACCCTCCCTTTCAGGACCCCACTACTATTTTCTGGAGATTACATGTTGACCTTTTTTCACCCTTTCTGTCTGTTTTCTATATTTGAAAAAAAATATTCGACCCTTGAAGTCTTGAATCTGGCTTCTTCCACTTAACATAATGGTCTGTTGAGGACTGATTCTTAACTGGACATTGGTGTGCCCCAAACAATCCATCTTTTCCATGTTCTCTTACCTTAAGGCTCTGTAAACATTGCAGGTAGCTGCACAAAGCACTAACCATCTTCTCTGGTCCTGCGGACAGGGCCTGACAGACATCCCTCCCCAAGACCACAAAACCAGAAGGGAGGATGACGCCCAAGCCCAGGAGTCATGTGATGGACTGCTGGTGCCATGCAGGGCATCTGGAAGCCCCAAAGCTGAACAAGCAGTTGTCCAGTGTTCATTCCTTCCAATGCCTTCAGCTGGGGCATCTTCACAGGGCTGCAAGTGGAGTTTACGTGACTACAGCAACACTGAAACTCAATGCTTCCAAACACACTGGAGATCATGGGTCTTCCAGATGCTAGTGGCCAAGAGTTGGTGTGAAGAGCTGGAAGCCCAACTGAAAGTCGAGGAGGATGACTGCAATCAATAATGCAAAGAAGTGGAGCAGAATCTGTGATGTTGGCCTTGCTCGAGAACCATCAAAGAGAGGCAGAAGAAGTGCCTGGAGAAGTTGAAGGGGAGAGGCCACAAGGTAACCAGGGTGTCCTGCCAGCTGGATCAGATGACCAGGACTGTCACCGCCTTCAGAGCTACACAACACCAGCGAGGAACTGCAGAGCACCAGTGGCTTCTGGGATGACAGCGCAGGCAGGAGCCACATCCTAGGAAGCTACAGGCTCCTTCCCCAGAGACGATCTTCCAGCATCGACTTGACACCATAGAAAAACATAGCTGGTGAGACCCACTCCATTGTGGTTCCAAAAGCCCTACAGGTTCTGGGCTGAGTCTCTAAGTCCTTTTGATTGAACTTGGTGGATGTTATGCCCATTCTCACCCCAGTTTTGCTGCCCAGAGAGTCATCTAAGGATCAACCCGTCATGCAGTTTTTTATTCCTCATCCAACCCATCCTATAAACTCAACAGTCCTCCAAAGCTCAGGTGCACTGGTGAGAAGTCCCACAAGTCCCATCCTGTGATGTTTCACCAGGAGAACATTTTCCTGTTTAATTCTTACACATAACACATAATTTTGGACCTCTCTACCCATTCTCGTTCTGCCATACTTGTCCCTGTGGACATCAAAATATGGTCATTTCATCACAGCGGAATACTTATGTATACGAACTCTGCGGTCACACATCTTGTGCCCAATCATTTTCTTCAAATCACACTCCATACAATCTAAGTTTTCCTGTGCACAGGCCAGAGGCCTGCATCACTATTCTAATCACTAAATTATGTTGATGACATCAGATAGCCACATACCTAAAACATATTGGTGGAGGAATACATATCAATATTAAAATCATCCAAGATTTCCAGGGCAGCTTGTGGAGATAACTATCTATTCTCACATGGAGATGCATACTGGGACCCATCACTGAGCATCTCCACATATATATCAGCGGAAGCTAATTTAGATGGCATCAATCTGTGTAACCACCACTTGGATGATAAAACAATTCTTCATTTATCTAAATGTTCAAGATCCAAAACATTAATTTTTTAAAATAAATAAGTGGTCTCTATCTTATTCCTAAGCTAACGATCCCACCCACTAGTTTACAAACATATCAGAGTCCCTTCTGCTACCCTGTTTATGGCCTCTGATGCACTTCAGACTGAGCAGGCCAATGTGCCCTGACTTGGCAGTGGCCTTCAGCATTTGTTCATGGCTCTGGAGTCTGAGGAAGTGGAGCGGCACCCAGCTCTCACCAGAGTTTACTCCCACCAATTTGTGGAGGTGGAACAATCTACATCAACTGCCAACTCACACCTACACTAACAACGGACCTACCGACAGTGCTGGGGATGGTGTTGATCCAGTTAAACTCTACAGTTTGGTCCTGACAGACTCAGCTTCTGTGGCATCCTTTAGATATTAGGTCTCCCACAAAAGCTCATATGTTAGAAATTGCCATAAAGTTTAGAAGGAAAATGATTGAGACTTGAGAACCTTAACTTCCTCAATGCATTAGTTCACTTGAATGGGATAAATGTGAGTGGTTTTGCCTGGACAGGATGGGTCACCGGGAAAGTTCTTGTGCCTCACGATGACCAGGGCCTAAGTTGTTTTCATCCTACACAGTTTCGACAGTGACGTTCTTCTTCACCTCAGACTCAAAACAGTGGTGCCAGCCAGTTGTGAACTGATGTCTCTAAAACTGTGAGCCCCAAGTAAAACTTTCCTCCTGTAGACTTGTTTCCATTTTCGGGTATTTTGGTACATAGCCGTGAGAAAATGATGGAAGCAGAAATGGTACTGAAAAGTGGATTTGTTACTTTGACTAAACTGAACATGTGTTTCAAAAGACTTGGAAATTCCACAGCAGCATAGCATTGCTGGAGGATTTCAGTCAAGTTTTTTGGTGATAGGAACACAACGCAAAGAAAGATGAAATTGCAGTTCATCCATGAAAGCACGTAGAATACTGGGGCTAAGAAATGTGTGGATTTTTGAGGACATAACAGGCAATGAAATATAAGTCAACAAGAACAATGGGAAAGCTGTCTTGAGAACATGTAAGGAACAGGCAACCACAGCCACCTTGTGTTCAAGTGAATAAAATTGAAAATATCCTGGAGAGGAGGCCTTGGGGCACTTTGCACGGGAAATGTCCCTGCCTGCAGGAACCGGAGGGCTCTCAATCGGCGGTTGACTGGGAATGAAGTAGACACACTGGTCCTGAGTTCTCCAAGCACTTTATTTTTTCCCTCTCTCTAGAGGCAAAGCTTTTCCTTCTCCTCTTACTAGAGGCACATCCTCTTACTTTCTCTCCTTCTTTCCCTGTATGCCCGGTATTTATTTGTTACATCCCCCAATAGGGACACAGAACAAACATAATCAATTGCAACAATGGAGCAGCCAAATAGCTTAGTCATGCGGTCAGGCAGCTTGCTAGTTACTCGGGAAGTTACAAGCCAGCTGTGCCTCTTACAGAGTTGTTTACCACTAATTCTTTTCTCTGGCATCTGGCCAAGCATCATGTTGGCTTCAGTCTCCAACAGGAAAGACCTAGGAAGCTGCTTCACGATACTCAGAAATCCAAGCACGAAGTGGCTGCTGGAGCCACTTAGGAAGCATGAGTACTGCTGGAGACGATAGCAGAACTTGGTGGCCGTCACGTGGTGACGGTTCTGTAGGCACGCGGGATGCTGAACTTAGGAGTTGTGCAGGATTCTGCTGAGATGTCAGAGGAAATCTGGGGAGAGCAGAAAAAGTGCCCCAGGAAAGGAATCCACGCAGGGAGCTCCTGAGAGGGCAATACACAGAGATGTTAGAAGAAAACAGACAGTGAAGGCCCCAAGATTAAGAGATACACAAATCACGGGATATCTGCTGAGGAAAGCTGCAGAAATTGAGCAGAAGCAAGCCAAGAGAGAAGACATGTGCACTGCACCCAGCAAGGTCTCAGGGGTGGAGCTGCCCAAGTCCTTTAGCGAGATGGTGAGGGTGCCATGCTCTGCAGATGCTCGGCATGGAGCTGTAGGACTGGTTTTCCAGGCTCCATTTTGGTCTTGCTTTGGTGCCAATCCTTCAATCTATACCCCATTCCTGCTGTTGCATGGAAATATTTAATGTGTGACATTTTGTATTCCCTAAAAATGACTTGCATTTGATTTTTCATAGGTGAAAATCTCACTAACTTTGCCTTGAGTGTAAAATCAGGTTTTGCACTTGGACATATGAGGAATGCTTCAACTGTTAATGTTATGGGGACATGTGGAAAAGACTATATTTGTTTTGCATTATTGGAAGGAGCTGAATTGTTGGGTTTCAGAGGTTATATGTTATGTTTCAGATTTGAGTCTTTTCCCTACAGCTCTTGTGTAAGAAAATTCAAGAATGCTGAGAGGTGAAAAGATCAGATTATGGGAATCATAACTTAATCTATGGGTTAATTCTGTGACAGGGTTGAATAACTTAATCTATGGGTTAATTCTGTGACAGGGTTGAATAACTTAATCTATGGGTTAATTCTGTGACAGGGTTGAATAACTTAATCTATGGGTTAATTCTGTGACAGGGTTGAATAACTTAATCTATGGGTTAATTCTGTGACAGGGTTGAAGTGGTGGGTAAACATAGGTAGACGTGGTGTGGTTGGAAGAAATAGGTCACTAGAGCCATGTCCTTGGGGGGTTTTGTTTTGTTGCTGGTGAATGGAGCTCTCATTCTGCTTCCTGGTTGCCATGTCCTGAGATGCTGTCCTTTGCTACGACTTTCTGCCATGATGTTGTGCATTCCCTCAGGCCCACAGCTATGGAGTCAGCTGACCATGGAAAGAACCTGTGAAACAATGAGCCAAACTAATGTTTTCTCCTTTAAATTGTCTTTGTTAGGTCTTAAAGTCACAGGGATGAAAACCTGTCTAGAAGAGCCAATCTGAAGACTGTGAGCTTGGTGTTGAAAATGGAGATAATTTCTAATACCGCTTTGTGAATTGTGTTGGAAACTTCCTCTGGAACCTCTCTTCCTCTACCGTTTCCCTAGTACCCCTTCAAGTTCTTTTCAAATTTTAGGTACTCTGTGGTCATAATAAAAACCGGAACCAAAGGGTTCAAAATGAAGAATGAGAACATTCTACTGCAAAAATAGTCAACTGACAAAGATCTTTTGAGAAGATCTGGTGCCTCGTGTGACTAGGTGAAGCTGGTGGAATCTGAACACAGCAGTTGAGTACACTACACTCCGGGACTGAGCCTAGAAAAGTTGTGCTCATGTGGAACAGGGTGTGTGGAGGGTTGGTTCCCTTCCCAATGGTTGGAATTCTTGGGAGTTTCTGAGGTGCAGACTCCCATCAGAGATCAACTACCGTCAAGCACGAAGGTTGTGTAGATCCAATCTCTCTATGGCAGACCCTGCCCAGCAAATCCCCTGAGGCCTAATTATGACAAAGCCCTACCTGCTGGAATTCCACTTGCACAATTCTGTGTAAGTTTTTCCCTGGGAGTGGGTAGATATGGTCCGAATGGACAAAACACCAACTGGAGGTACTTCCTAAACCATCCAACTTCAAAATGGTGAGAAGGGATGAACTTCAAACATCTTCAATACTAGCTCATTCTAAATGACAGCTCAGAGAGCAGCACCAAACGGGAAGGGATAACAGCCACATCCTCGCTCCACAGATCAGTAGGTAGCTCAAGAATAGACAGCGATCATCCCGGTATCTAGTTTGAACCCCTCTGGGGACACAGTTCCTTCATTTTCAATTAAGACATTTTTTGTTTTCTACTTATTAAGAATTGTGTGTGTGTGTGTGTGTGTGTGTGTGTGTGTGTGACAGAGGGGAGGTGGAAAGCTGGAGAGGGAGATTTCCTTTCAGTTTTACTCCTTTGACTGAAGACAGATGTGCTTAACCCGTGAGCCACATCCCACCCCTTTTTATTTTCTAATTCATTTTGTTGTTTTGTTTATGTGAGACACTGTCTCACTAAGGTCCTTGGTCCTTGCTAAGTTGCTGAGCCTGGATTGAGGTTGTGATTCTTCTGCCTCAGCCTACCAAGATGCTTGGGTTGCAGGTGTGCACCACTGCACTGGCTGAAAGTGAATTTTTGCTCAGCTCCTTGTTTCAGGAACATTTTTATATTCTTTTTCTTTTCATTTTAGCACTTTTACTGTAGTTATTTTTCTTTGTCTCCCAAGCGGGCTTTCACATTTGTATTTTCATTAAGTTTTATATTGTTTTCATTTTATTCTCATCTCAGTCTCTTTACTTTTCGTGCAAATCCTTAAATTCTATTAATGTAGATGTCCCATTTCTGTGCTTACATTCCTCCCTTCTTCCTTATAAAAATAACCTGCTACAACTCCTTTATTACCTTTCACGTTTTGAAATGTAAGATCTTACCATGTTTAATGAATGGAATTGTAAGTTCATGAGGCTTCATCATGGCAAACTGTCCCAGAGCTGAATGAAACACCGCTCTGTGAATGCAGGACACCAAGGGCAGGAGAAGTGACTTTCTGTGAGGTGGGTGAAGAGCTGAATTTCTCCTTAAATTCATTACTATCCAAAGAATGAAGCTTAGTGACATGGAGCCATGGACAAGTTGAAAGTAAAGGAAATCACAAATAATAAATTTTTCAGTGCCAGGTGCTCAGCCAGGAGGCTGGGGATTTGCAACAGGGGATGGGAGGAAGCTGCCTGCACATAAACTCAGATACAGTGGTGAGTGCTCAGCGGAGGCTGGGCGGGAGGCTCTGGTGCTCTGGGGCCATAGCAGCAGCAGAAACCTCGGAACAGCTTTAATACAGGCAAATTGAGCCCCCAGAATCTGGTTGCATGAAGAGGCAGGAAGGCAACTGCCATTCTTAAACTCTCCCAAATGGCAGTACAGGAAACCACTTGGAGAACAGTGAACCCAGAACGTCCAGATCCAGGTCAGAAAAGGGAGCTCAGACGTAGGAGCAGTTCCAGGTCCCCGTGTTTCCACTGTCCGCCCTGGGGGCTGTGTGGGCCTGGTGGATGGACCCTCCCCACTGGTCCTGTGACTCATGTTTAGAGGCTTCCCATCCACCCCATTGCACAGCAATCTATGGGTGCATTCTGTGACTAGGATTCTGCTCAACAGGACCTAAACAGTCTGGAGAAGAGCCAACATTTCTACTACCTTGTAAATTCTATACCCTAATTCCCAAGTTCCACTATACCTTTGTACCTCATTCCCTTTCCTCTCTAGACTTTTCCCCCTTACCTACAGAGGTCCTAGTTAACTGAAATGAACACCATACTAGAAAATGGGTGTTTGCTTGCTAACCAAGAAAAGTGTGAGAACTCTCATGGAAGAAACCTGCTAGTCCGATTACTCCTAAAGATGCTAAACAACACTGTAACAGCCACAGTCCACATTGTCTGTTTTATGCATTGGCTGCACTTCTTGGCTGCACTTATGGACTTCTATCAACTATCCCCTGAAGTATTGGAAAATCTAAAGGTCCACAATAATTCACAGATTAGGGTGCCAGCCATTGAACTGTGCTACCCAAATTGTACCCCACCCCAACTAAGCAAGATGAAAAGCTCCAGTACCATCAACAAAGCCCCAAGGAGAATTTTTCAGTGTTGGACCTCAACCCACACTCTCTGTAACTGAAAATGAGGAAAAGGGGAAACAATCCTCCACCTCAACCCCACAGCTCTCTATCCAAGGAGTCCTATATGAAAACTGAGAATAAGGTATCCACAATCTCCTTAGTAATTCAATCAAAAAATTAAAAGATTTAAGGAAAGAGATGAGAGCAATTTCAGGAGATGAGAGACCACATATATAAAGAGCAAGGCATTCTGAAAAAAGATGTAGCAGAGCTCTTGAAATTGAAAAATACTGTCAATGAAATCAAAAGCTTATTGGAAGATCCTAATACCAGACAGAGTAAACTCAGTAGAAACTAGAACCTCAGCTCTCAACAAATGAGCATCAGACAAGGAAGACAGTGTGAACAATATGAGTTCAAGGAGGAAAGGCAAGAAATGATGCTTATTGAGCATGATCAGAACTTCCACATAGTATTTGAGTGGATGACAAGAAATAACAGATTAATTGGGATGATTAATTGGGATTGAAGAATACATTGAACAACAAATAAGGAGTGTTAAGAATCTTCTGAGAGAAATTGCCAGGGAGAATATTCCCCACATCAGAATTGATCCAGAAAATCAAATTCAAGATACCTTATAAAGCACCAAACAGACCTAACCAAATGAGAAACTCACTGAGACACATCATTCATAAAATGAATAAAAGAGAAAACAAGAATCCCAAAACAGCAAGGGAAAAACACCAAATCACATTCAGGTGCAGACCAATAAGGATAACTATAGATTTTTTAGTTTACACAACAAAAACCAGGAGAACATGGAATGACCTTTTTCAAATTTTGAAAGAAAACTATTCATCCAAAGATACTGTACCCTGCAAAACTCAGCTTGTCTTATGTGATTATTGATGCCGCGGACCCAGAATCCCATATCTATTCTAATTCTGAAAGTGAATGGACTCAATGCCCCAATCAAAATACACAGACTGGTTTACTGGATCGACCAAAAAACAAAATCCAACAATATGCTGCCTTCAGGAGACACACCTCACAATCAAAAATAAACGCAGACTGAGGTGAAAAGTTGGCAAAATGTCTACCAAGCCTGTGGGCTGAAAAAGCAACCTGGCATTGTGATCATTATATATGACTAAGTTAATTTTGACCAAAAACTAGTCAATAGACAAAGAAGGTCACTATATCATAATAAAAGGAACAATTCATCAAGAAGACATAATGATAGTTAACATTTATGTCCCCATTACAACCCTCCCAAATATATGGAAAAAGTATTCAAGGACATTAAACCCTTCATCAATACTGGAGAATTTTAACACACCATTATCAACAATTGATAGATCATCAAAGCTAAAAATCAACGAAGATATCTCTAACCTAAACAACTCTGTAGGTCAACTGGACTTAATAGACATTTACAGAATATTCCACCCCAAACCAGCTGCGTTTATCTTCTTCTCAGCAGCTCATGGATCCTTTGCCAAAATAGGCCACATCCAACTCTACAAAGCTAACCTTAACAAATACAAAAGAGTTGATATAGTCCCATGTATCCTGTCAGACCACAACGGTATGATCTTACCAATTAACAGTAAGGAAAACAAGTACCCAGATACTTGGAAATGGAATCATACCCTCTTAAATGAAGAATGGATAAAAGTGGTTAAGAGAACAGAAATCAAGAAATTCCTGGAAATGAATGAGAATGATGAACAATGTATCGAGATCTCTGGGATAGTATGAAATCATTCTTAAGAGGTAAATTTATAGCACTGAGTGCATTCATCAAAAATCAGGAAAGAGCCCAAATAAGACACTTATGCTCCAACTCAAATCCCTACAAAAAGAGGAACAATCCAATCCCAAGCCTAATAGAAGACAGGAAATAACTAAGGTCAGATCTGAAATCAATGAAACTGAGAATGAAAAAACAATACAAACTATCAACTAAACAAAGAATTGGTTCTTTGAAAAAATAAATAAGATCAACAGATCCCTTGCCAACTTCACCAAAAGGAAGAAAATTTAGGAAATCAACAAAATTAAGGATGAAAATGGAGCTATCACCACTGACTCAAACAAAAATCCAGGAGATTATTAGAACTTCTTTTGAAAACATATACTCTTCCAAGTTTGGTTATCTGGAAGAAATAGACAAATATCTTGCCACATATGACGCTGCCAAATTAACATGGGAGGACATTGAAATTCTAAACCAGTCAATCTCGGTAAACATAGCCAAAAGAGCAATCAAGGCCTTCCGAAAAAGAAAAGCCCCGGAACCGATGGATTCTCAGCGGAACTTTACTGAAGAATTAGCACCGACCTTGTGCAGTCTTTTCCATGAAACTGAAAGGGTTAAATCCACCCAAACACTTTTTATGAAGCAATTATAACCCTGATACCAAAACCCAACAGACTTATCAAGAAAAAAATCTACAAACCAATTTCCCTGATGAATATAGACACAAAAATCTTTAATTAAATTCTAACTATTGGGTTCCAAAAACACATCAGAAAGATAATACATCACGATCAACTAGGCTTCGTTCCTGGAGTGCTTCAACATACGCAAACCAATAAATGTAATTCACCACTTAAACAGAATTTTAAAAAATCATATAATCATCTCAATTGAGGCAGAAAAGGCCTTTGATAGAATTCAGCACCCATTAATAATCAAAACTCTGGAGAAAATAGGGACCAAAGGAAGGTACTTTAATTTTGTAAGAGCCATTTACGACAGACACATAGCCAACATTATGCTTAATGGAGAAAGACTAAAAGCATTCCCACTGAATTCATTAACAAGACAACGATGTCAACTTTCACAACTCTTATTTAATATACTCCTTGAAACCCTAGCCGGAGCTAAAAGACAAGAGAAGGAAATCAAAGGAATTTGAATAGGAAAAAAAGGAAGTCAAGATTTTTTTTTTTTGATGACATGATCCCATACCTAGAAGACACAATAAGCTCGACCAGAAGACTTCTAGAGCTTATAAACAATTTCAGCAAAATGGCTGGCTATAAGGTCAACGTTCATAAATCATTAGTTTTCCAATAGTCCAGCAACAATTCCACTGAAGAAGAAATCAGAAATTCTGTCCCATTCACAGTGTCCTCAAAAAGAATTAAATACTTGAGCATCAACCTAACAAAGTATATGAAGGACCTCTACAATGAAAATTATCAAACATTAAAAAAAGAAATTGAGAAGAACTGAGTAGATGGGAAAACATTCCATGTTCTTAGGCAGAATCAATAAAATCAAAATGCCACTCTGCCAAAAGCCCTATGTAGATTCAATGCAATCTCCAACAAGATACCAATGAACTTCTTAATGGATATAGAAAAAGCAATTCTCAAATTCATATGGAATAGCAGAAGGCCCAGAATAGCCAAAACCTAACTAAGCAAGAAGAAGGAAGCAGAAGGTGTCACAATTCCTGACCTGAAATTGTACTATTGGGCTAGAGTAACAACAGCAGTGTTGTATTAGTATGAAAACAAATGAAGACCAAAGAAGCAGAATAGAAAATACTGAGATAAACCGTCAAATATTTAATCATCTGATATTTGATTAAAGGGACAAAAGCATAGTGTGGAAGAAGGAGAGCCTGTTCAAAATGATGCTGGACAAACTGCACAGCCATATGGAGACAACTGAAATTGGATCCTTACCTCTCACCCTGCACAAGAATCACAAAAATGGTTCAAGGATCTGGAAACTAAACCAGCAATTATACAAGTGCTTGAAGAAAAATTAGAATCAACACTCCATGAATAGGTGGCAGGACTACTGTCCTTACCAAGATTCCTATAGCATAAGAATTACAGCCAAGAATAAATGAACAGGATGCCATTAAACTAAAAAGCTTCTATACAGGTAAAGAAATAGTCAAGAGTGTCAAGAGAGAATTTACAGAATGGGAGAAAACCTTTGCCTGCTACACCTCAGACAGAGGGCTAATATCCAGAATATACAAAGAACTCAAAAAAACTGAACGCCAAAATCACAAATGATCCAATCAATAAATGGGCTAGGAGGGTGAATAGAAATTTCTCAATGGAGGAAGTCCAAAAACCTCATAAATATATAAGAAAATGCTCTACATCACTAGCAATCAGAGAAATGCAAATCAAAACTTCACTGAGATTCCACCTCACTCCTGTCAGAGTGGCAAAAATGAAGAATACGAACAATGACAGATGCTGGAGGTGTAGTGGGAAGGGAGGAACACTGTCACACTGTTGGTGGGACTCCAAGCTTGTACACACACTCTGGAAAGCAGTGTGGAGACTCCTTAAAAATATAGGGTGGGGGGAACGACCTTATGACCCAGCTATCCCACTCCTGGGTATTTTCTCAAAAGGTCTAGAATCGGCATACTTCGGAGACACACCTTCATCAATGTTTATAGCAGCTCAATTTACTACAGCTTAACTATGGAACCAACCCAGATGCCCCTCACTGGGTGAGTGGATTCAAAGTGGGTCACACACATACAATGATGGTCTACTTTGCTATTAGAGGGAATGATATCATGGCATTTGCAGTCAAATGGATGGAGATGGAATATCCCAAACTCAGAGACTCAAGACCTGAATGTTTTCTCCCATATGTGGAAGCTAGAATACAATCAGAAGCAGACTGAAAGTTGGCTAAGCTAACAATAACCTCAATATGGGTGAATTTTTACACGAGCAGCGGGAAACTTGCCTGTGACGCTGGGGGATGAAGGGAGAGGGGCAGGGAGAGGGCTAGGAGAAGGAGTGATATCAAGGCAGCTGGAGGGAGGGAGTAGGTGGATCTGGAATATGCTACATTACAAGAAATGGCATTGCATACACCATATGTCTTCACTCTTATTGTAACCTTAATCTACTCCTGAGGAAACATCCGATGTTCCTAAACAGAGGTATAATCTCTAGACCTACTCACATATGACATTCAATAACATAAATGCAATGGAAGTCTTAGAAAGATTCAGGAATTGTGTTGCATTAATAGAGAGACAAAGAAAGGACCACTAGACACAATGATTACTATATGTTGATTCCCCAAGTTTTCATTTATTCATTATAAAGTACAATGTTAAAATAACTAGAAAATGCTGAATAAGACTTGTACGTTATCTATTTATGTTAGACTAAATTTAATTTTCTGATTTTGACCATTATAGTTTAGGTATATAGATAATTCCTTGTCTGTTGGCAATAGAAATATTTAGGAATAAGAGGACATCTTTTGTGTGATTTACAAATGGTTCAGAAAAATATTTTTTCATGTATCTACATTTGAATTTATACACAAAGGCAGAAGGAGTAGAAATACAGAAAAGTTAATAAAAGGTTAACATTTAGAGAATGTTTCCTAGGCATTCTTTGTACAACTATAGCAAATCTTCCATATATATAAAATAATCAAATAAAAATATTTCTGAAATAATATTAACAATATACTCAACAAAATAAAATATGGATCTGGATAAGTACAATAAATAAATAATTTAAAAGCTGAATATTTACATAGCCTCAAATTATTTTCACACAGGACACTAAACAATTACCAAGGTAAAAAATAACATATCACATCACAGAAATCAGGAGATTTCACCGTGCTCATCAATGTTAATGCCAGCACATTCACTTCAGATTCTCTCCTTGACACAAATAAACTCATTCATTTTTGTGGGAATATAATAATTCAAATATATTTCATTCAATAAATTGTCCCATCATGGATGTCATGGGAAACAAAATGTTATATAAACAGAATTAAAACCACAATAGTATTTTTCATCTCTTGTATTTTCCTTAAAATAGCTATATTCTTGTGATGTTTGCAAAGCTTGATTTTATCTTGGATTACTAGAAAATCTTCAGGCATAAGTTGCAGTGTATTGATTCAAATGATCTAGCAATTGGAAAGAAAATTATTGTATTACTATCTCAAAGATTTCATGAGATATGACAGGTATAAAATCAGGTACTACAAATACACACACAGAGGTGTTTCTATTCCAGCTTTGTGTCAGCGATGGGAGTCCCTTAGTGGGGCTGTGCTGTGAGTTGACACCTGAAGGTTAAGGAGATTTTGTGACAGTGGGAGATGAGCAAGAACAGTGTGCAATTCTAAGTGGTCTGGTGTCACTAGAAACAGGAGTCAAACAACTGCATAGTGAGAGGAAGAGATTAGGCTGAAAGCCTTGAGAAGAATCCAGTTGATTTGGGTACCTTAATTTCTTGCAAAGAAATTTCAAACTTTTCTTGAGGGCAAAGGTAATGCAATGACAAAGTCAATGATGATATTTTCAATACTTGACTGTTTCAAGATGAGCTTGGGCTTTGGGCCATAAACCACAGATAAATGGGATCACCTTTGTTTCCAAGCACACAGCTGGTGGGACTGCAAACCTGTACAGCCACTCTGTAAAGCAGTGTGGAGAATCCTCAAAAACTGGGATGGAACCATGTTAGGACCCAGCTATCCCACTCCTGGGTATTTTCCCAAAAGAGCTAGAATCGTCATACTTCAGAGACACAACTACACTGATGTTTTATAGCAGGCTCAATTTTCTACAGCTAAACTATGGAACCAGCCCAGATGTCCCTTGCTGGATAAATGAATCAAAAATTGTGGTGTGTATGTACATGTGCGCACGGTGGAGTTCTACTCTGCTGTTAGAGAGAAGGATATCATGGCATTTGCAGCCAATTGTATGGAAATGGAAAAAATTATTCTGAGTGAAATATCCCAAATACAGAGGGTCAAATATTTTCTCTCATATGTGGAAGCTAGAGTAAAACCTAAGGCAGTTGAAAGTTAGTTGAATTTAAGGGAAAAATTCACCATATTTGAAAGTTCACATAAGCTGGGGGACCCATACATGTGCAGGCTGGGGGAGAAGGAAGTGAGAGTGAGGGGCTGCTATAAGGGGGTTATCAATACAACCGGGGATACCCAACTCCCATTAGAAGCCCAACCATACGCAGGCAGGCAGAAAGACTCAGAAATGTCAAAGTTAATATACATGTATATGTTCATTTCAAATTATAGCATGGGGGGATTACAGAGGTGACATGAATTCTGGGACTGGTAGATCCTGGAATAGGATAGACCTTAACGTAGTATCTCACTACGTGAATATCCACACATGCATTAACATGTAACAACAACTCCCTCTAATATATAAGACTATGCCAAACAAGTAATAAAGAATAAAAAGAAAAAAAATCCTCAGTGTGCAGGCTGACAGTTTCATAATGGGTCAGAAGTGAAAAAAAAGTGTCAATTCCAAAAAAAGTATATACAGATATTTTGATACTTCACAAGCAGTGGCACATGAAGCAGTGTGACGAAGTGCATTCTTCATTTTGGGGATTTCACAAAATGACATTTGATGCATGTAAGAAACAGCTACTAATATAAAAACCTATTAACCCCCTCAAGGGAAAAGATATCACTTACATTTGTCATTTATTTAAGAATGCAATTAATGACTCTAAATTTAATTTATAAGTTTTGGGAACACACCTTCTTTTAATTCCCCTGTTAAACTTTTGTCCGTCTCCTGCTTCATCTGAAAGAAGGTAAATTTCTATATTGTTTATTTTAGATAAGAGTTATTATGATAGGAAACATTTATAACTTAGAAAATGTGGCCATGGTAATAAGACTTTAAAGACCTAACTAAGGGGCTGGAGCGGTGGCTCAGCGGTTTCGGCGCTTGCCTGGCAAGCACGAGGACCCGGGTTCAAACCCCAGCACCACGTACACAACTGAGTGTTGGAGCAACTGAGGCCATGTGAAAAACTAAATAGAGTTGTTTCCTCTCTTTCTCTCTCTCTCTCCCACTGTCCCTCTCTAAGACCTAACTAAAAGATTGTTTAAAATACTCTTTGAATTGCAATTCTTCCATAAAATTAGAGAATAGAGAAACAGTGATTTCTAGCCTTGTTTTTTGGGTTTGTTTTGTTTTCTCATACTCATATGGGACACTGCTGTGTCTTCTTTCACTCTATCCACCCGTTGGAATGAATTCACATATCTTCACTCACTGAAGTGGGAAGAGGTCTGTCCCACACCTTAGACATAACGTAAGATAAACTTCAAACCTGAGGTGTGACCATCCAAAGAGAGAAAATCCATCTGAGCACTCACTGATATGTCACACAAGGAACAAATTTATGTTTCCAAGTCTTTGAGGTATCCACAAATAAACAAATAAAAAAAACTGATATTTTTTTTTAAAGAGAGAAGGACAGGGAGAGACAGAGACACAGACAGAGAGAATTTTTATTGAGTTTTTCTCATGGCTTTCGTTGCTCCGACACTTAGTTGTGTACATGGTGCTGGGATTTGAGCCCGTGTACTTGCGCATGCCAGGTAAGCACTGTAACCTCCAAGCCACCACTCCAGCCCCAAAAGAACTGATTTTTGAGGAAGAATGTCCAAATAGATTTCTGATTAGAGAATCAGATGGCTTTGGTATATCTTGCCTAGCTATTCGAGTAATTTCATGAAATGAGGGGATTACCACATAGTTTGCTATCAAGAGTTTGGGAGGCATCTCAGCAGTGGAGTAGATTCTGGATTGCCTGGGCCATGGTGACATACCCAGGTATCAAGATGCAGCAACAAAACTTAGAAATAGAATAAAACAATCATGAGGGAAAGATCATCTCACTTTAAAAACAACCAATGCTTTTGAATTGCCCTCATACCAGTCACCAAGCCATTTACTTAGTCTATTTGGATAAGTTTTCAGGGAAATTTATATTTCATTTCTTTTTTTTTTTTTAAAGAGAGAGGGACAGTGAGAGAGACAGAGAAAGAGAGAAACAACTTTATTTAGTTTTTCACATGGCCTTAGTTGCTCCAACACTCAGTTGTGTACGTGGTGCTGGGGTTTGAACCCGGGTCCTCGTGCTTGCCAGGCAAGCGCTGAAACCGCTGAACCACCATTCCAACCCCTATATTTCATTTCTTATCACAGTGCATATTCTCAAGGAATTGGCTCTGATATTGTCTTTCAGAATAATGGGTAGTTCAAGATTTTTATCTTTTCATCCTCTTGTGGGACACTGCTCCAACTTCGTTTCCTCTATCCTTCCCTTTACCTGAGTTCACATTTCTTGACTCAGTGAAGTATGAAGAGAGGTATAACACATGTTACTCATAACGTAAGATACAAGGATCGAAGGTGGCAAATGAGCATCCGAAGAGAAAAAACAATCTGAGAAGTCACAGATATTCCCAATATTGGAAAAATTGATATTTCAAAGTCATTGGATTATCCACAAATTAAAAGATTTGGTTGCTGAGGAAAAAAATCCAAATAGATTTCTGCTCCTAGAATCATTTTCTTTTGGTTTATATCCCCAAGATATTCAAGTAGTTACCTGAAAGGCCGGGATTACCACACAATTTGCTATCTAGATTTTGGGACCAATGGAGTGCATTGCTGGAATTGCCAGGTCCATGCAGGCATGCCCAGGCACCAGCATACTTCAACAATAGTTAGAAACATGATAAAGTGATAATGGTGAAACGATCATCTCACTTTAAATACAACCAATGCTTTTGACAAGCTATATTTCTCCTTGGCATGACTCACACAGATTACCTGTATGTCCCTGTGCCACATCTTTATGGAGGGCTGATAATAGTTACTGCAAGATCCCACAAGGATTCCACATCCTGTGGGTTCCAATCATCCCTGAACCAGCAATATAGGCTTGCTTTTGGTGTGGAGGCCACAATACTAATTTCAGCTCAATTCCATGATGGCCACACCCTCAGGATGCCCTCCAAACCTCTGTTGCTAACTGGTTCGGGAATTTTTCATTGCTCGATCCCTTTACCCCTTTCACAAGCAATCTCTAGAGCTCTTGTCTTCACTCTCTCTCCTTTTCACCTCCCAACTTAACAATGTTACTTGGAAAAAATGTCTACTTCTTCATCCTTTCAGTCCTTCCAAATTTCCAAGGAATGTGGTCAGAATGAAAGCAAGGCTTATCTTTTCTCTTCATCTGGTGTTGCTCTGAATTTTACAATGCAAGAGCTCTTCACTTGTGTTTTGTGTTTCAAAATGAGATCATTTCCATTCCTACAAGGTGGTCTGTTGAATGGGAGCACTGGAATCTCCTTACAATGTAGGGGAAATATGGAATCAAAGACTTGCTGAACCAGAATATGCGCTCCAAATATGGTCCCCTGACAGATGATTCGCCACATATAGAGAGCTCTGGAGTAGACATCATCCCTGTGCAGCAAATCCTCTACACTACTTTGAGCACAGCCCTGTGTTCCACCTCCAGAGGTGCTCCAAAATGGACTTTTTAGGAATTCATAAGCTTTACAAAGGACATTTTGGAAATCAGTGGTTTTGGCAATCACTCTGGAAACATTCTCTTTCTCCTTCCTCCCTTGCCCTTTCTGCCCTCCATTTTTATCCTGTGCAGCAGAAAATGTTTCCATGACATGAAATATAAACAGGTGTAAACAGTTATGGTAAACAAACTTAGCTCAAGGCCATCAGATCTTCTAGCCTCAAGTACCTGCCAACAAGGCTTGAGGCAGTTTGGGATGGATCGTTTCATTCTACCTTTCATTGAAGTTTGGAACTCGAAACTCACAAATTCTTCCCACAATTTTCAAAGACTCCCAATCTCCTTCTCCAATGAGACTTGAGTTTCCCTTCCTCTGCCCTCTACGGCTGTTCTTTTTTCTTCCTTTACTCCCTGTAGTGTCAGCCTTTCTGATTCCTGCCCTATATTCCACTCCTCT
>PVKS010036284.1:0-19464 GCA_004027875.1 Aplodontia rufa | reverse complement strand
AATTATTTAAGATTTTTTTGTGCATTATAAACATACACAATAGTTGGATACAATATGCAGTATTGTTACATGTGTGCAACATCACTCAATTTTCTTTTTCAGCACCACATACATAGCTAAATGTCTGAGCAATGAAAGCTACATAAAAAAACTGAATAAAATTGATGCTTTCTCTCACTCTCACTGTCCCTCTTTCTTGAAAACAATTTTTAAATATTTAAAAAATAAAATATAAAACATCACAGTGACTACCAAATTACAATTTACACTTTTCTTAGAAAAATTGTATATAACTCTTCAGAGCTAATATTTTCCCCTTGAGATGACATGGATTCAATGCAACCAGGAGAGGTAGAGCCATAACCCTTGGATGGAAGGAGAATGGCTGTGGTGACTACGTACTTGAAAGTGAAATTCAAGGATCACACACACATATACACATAATTACTGCTTCCACAGTTCTCTTAAACCTAAAATTAATCTTTAGATTATAATGTATATATGTCACTAAATTAAAATCAAATTAATAGCTGTGGGTATTTGCTAAGCCAAATGGATGAAAATGTGTAAAAAAGATAGGGAAGATATTTATCTGGTTTTAATTTCTAAGGATGACTTGTAGAAACCACAGTGATGGATTGAAATAAAAATTTTGCTTTTGTGTTTGTATGTGGTTGTATGTGCTCCTGCACTAGTAAGAACCAAAAAGGGATAGGGCTAGTTTATATAGTCTTATAAAGACTCTGCTGTATAAAAATTTGGTAGTCTGTGTCATATACTATCTGTTCTTTAATAACAAGTGTATAATTGCCACTGTAAATTATAAAGTAGAATAAGAGGTAACCCATCAAAATATATGTAATTAAATAATGTGGGAGGTTTAAATGATCCATAAGTATGTCTCATCTTACTTCACTATTGTATACATTTCTGTTTATACATGCCTGTAGGGTATACAAAACTAAATGGTAGTCAATATTGTGCAAAAGTTTTTAAATCTAATTTTCAGGACCCTCAAGTCTCTTAATGGGTTATTCTTAGGGATTTTAGGTGGAATCTTTTGCCTCCTTTTGTGTTTTTATCTATAGGACATACCAGAGTCATGTAACCGCTCTTGGAAAAACTGGGAATATTTCTGTCTGCAATGATCCTCCTTCTCCCAGAATATGCACTGATTGCTCTTTGCCTCTGGGTCTTCATATTCCCTAGATTAGGAGGATGTGTGACTCTCTGGAGTTGCAGTGCATTTTGGACTTCTATCATTCCATCAGGTGAACTCCCACATCCCATACAAAATGAACTGTCAGCAATGAAAGCCACATGAAACACTCAATAAAATGTATTCTCTAATTCTCACTCTGCTGCTCCCTTAAAAAATAAAAGCAGGTACAAATCTTCCGAAATAATGATATATGTGAGAACTATATTTTATCAAGGTTTTAAAAGTGAAGATGTTTAGTCATTTTGATGCATAATTAATTTATATCCTTTCACAGATAAGCGCTCCACATTACACTATATTTTGGAGGATTTCTTTATTTCTATCACATCAGCTAATGGTGTGTAATAAAATTTAAGCAAACTTAATGGTAATTCACCATTTTTACATTTAAGTGATTTCTGTCCACTTATCACTCTCATATATGTCATGATATGAGGTGATATACTTTTTATATTTGACAAAGTTTTTGTGCATTGTAAATTTTTGTTATTATTTGAAGTATGTTATTTGGACAAGGACCTTTTCACATTTGGTACACATATCAGATTTTTGATATTTAAGAGAGTTTGAAATTTGTACAAATACTTAGGCACATTATTTACATATGGAGCATTTGATGCATTATGAGTTCTCCAGTTTTTAGTAATGTTGCAGCAATTACTAAGAACTTTGCCACATCCTTTACTATCCTTTGCTATCTCTTGCAAATTTCAATTCTCAGATATTGAGTAAGGTGTTTAGAACTCTTGCAACATGTCTCATTTTTTAGCCTTTCTATATTTTACTTAGTCTTGTCTTGTGGAATAGGGTTGAACAATCCTTAAAGTCTTTGACACAATGGTAACATTTGCAGAACTATTCTCCAGTATGAATGCTCTGGTGTTTGGTAAGAACTGAGCAATATGGAAAAGCTTTACCACATTCTTCACATTTATAGGACTTCTCTATGAATTTTCTGGTATTAAGTTTTGAACAATATCCAAATCATTTAATGCATTCTTTATATTTATAGAATTTCTCCCCTCTATGAATTCTCTGGTGTTGCATAAGGGTTGAGTTTTTATTTTTCTCTCCAAGTACTATAAAGAAAATGTGATGGGGCTGGAGCAGTGGCTCAGCAGTTTCTGTGCTTGCCTGGCAAGCACGAGGACCCAGGTTCAAACACCAGCACCACGTACACAACTAAGTGTTAGAGCAACTAGGTCCATGTGAAAAATGAAATAAAGTTGTTTTTCTCTTTCGCCATCTCTCTCACTGTCCCTCTCAAAGAAAAAAAGAAAGAAAATACGAAACACATGAGAATATGGCACAGAGACCTGGAGATAAAAGATAGATTTAGAATGATATTATATTCAATGGAGTAAAGAACCTGTGGGCTTTTAAGAAAAAATACATATTTTAATGGTAGAAAAATCTACATGATAGCCACACATGCAAACACACACACACAATCTTTGTCAGGATTACTTGGGTAAGAAAACTCATTTTATTAAAACAGAAAGAGAACAACACAACTTCATATTTTATGTGATTTTAGTTTTTCCAACAGTTATCTATATATGTGGTCCAGAAGTTTGAACATGGGTCCTTGCAAATGCCAACCATGTGCTCCACTACTGAGTTACTGCTCTAGTCTCAACACAACTAATTCTTAAATTTTGCTTACTGATTTATTTGATTGATAGAATTATTTTCCTATTTTTACTAAGTATACTTCAAAGTACATGTGCATGGTGAAATAAGTGAATCCATTAAATAACATATGCATTATTTCATATAATTAATATTTTAGTGCTTAAAACATTATATTCATTCTATTAGCATTCATCGCTAACAGAATATTTTACATTCACTATCTGGTACAATGTAATTCTTGACCTTATGGCCAATAATATATTGTATACTTTCACCAATGCACCAAATAACAGAGTACCTGGTGACAATCATTGCACTCTGTGCATTACTGAGTTCCAAGTGTGAATCAGAGGCTCTTTCAGCTGACTTTCTGTTCTGCATTATATCATTTAATGCAATGTCCTGCATATTCACCCCATGTCATGTTAAATGACAAGATATCACTTTTTATGACTAAATAGAAGGTGATGGTGTTTTACTCGTTCAACCACTGATGGTCAGATAAGTTGAATCATAAATTTACTGTTGTGAACAATTTTGCACTGAACATGGTGGTAGAGATATCACTTCAAAGTATATGCTGATTTAATCTCTCTTGAATTCAGACCTAATACTTGCATTCCTGGTTCACAGTGGCTTTCTACTTTTATAATTTTTTTGTGTGGTGCTTGAGATTAAGCCCAATGTAGCTATACTACTGAACCACAAAAAAGCCTTTTTAAAATACTTTAATTTGAGATTTGGTTAGGTAAAACTATTTAAGTTGAGACTAAATAGGTATAAGGCCACAAAATTAAAATCCTCAGGCACAGCCTCCCTATTAGCAGGGAATTCAAGCATAAAACACTGGGCATCACCTATTTTTTCATTTATTTAGCCATTTCCATTTAGTCCCAAAAAGGCTGGTTTTTCATTTTTTTTTTTTTGAGAGAGAGAGAGAATCAATTTTATTTAGTTTTTCATGTGGCCCTCATTGCTCCAAGATTTTGGTGTGCATATGGTGCTAGGCAAGCACCGTTACTGTTGAGCAACCACTGCAGCTCAAAACATGGGTTTTTATATGGACATGCTTTCATTAACAATTTATATTAAAATTTAACTCAGTTAGTAGTTCTTTATGTAAAGAACCTCTGCTTTCTTTAACAATTTATATTAAAATTTGACTAACTCAGTAGTTCTTTATGTAAACAATCTCTGCTTTCATTAACAAATTATCTTAAAATTTAACTCAGTTAGTAGTTCTTTATGTAAACAACCTGTGCTTTCATTAATAATTTATATTAAAATTTAACTAACTCAGTTTTCAGTGTTCTAATTTATCTCAATAAATGGATCAAAAAACTGTGGTACATATATACCATGGAATTTTACACAGCAATTAGAAAAAATGATATTGCAGCCTTTGAAGGTAAATGGATGGCTATGGAAGAAATGATGCTAAGTGAAACCAGCATAACCCAGAGAACCAAGGGTCGAATTCTTCACTCATCTGTGGAGGCTGGAAATAGACCTTGGCCATTGAGAAAGATGGTCTATTGTATGCTAAATCCAGATAAGGTGTAATGTTATACAACCTAATACATTTTTAGAGATGTGTGGGAAGGGGAGGGGATGATAAGGGTGGGTAATTGGGGGGCACTCTTGGGGGTAAATCTAATCTTCAGAATCTATACACATTTTACATTATTTTATTAAAAACTTGTATGATTGTTCAACAAATAAATTTCTTAATAAAAAATAGTGTCTGAGAGAGTAGAGTGTGATTGCGCTGTGCTGAAATCTTAGAACTTGAGAGGCTGAGCCAACAGGGTCACAGTAAATAAGAGTATGAGGCAATTTGGAGTTTTAAAACTAAAGAAAATTTTTCAAGTAAAAAAGACAATATATTTTGCAAAATTATAAAAGAGACAAATCTTAAGTATATTATGTGTACTGAAATAGATCATTAACAAAAAGACAAATACTGCAGAACTCTACTGATACAAGATTTCTAAAGTAGAAAAATGTATTGACCATAAAATAGATGGTGTTTGTGATGAGGGGAAAATAGAAAGGAGAACTTGCTTTTATGTGAATTACATTTTTTGTTTTAGAGATAAAACTGTTGCATAATAGTGTATAACAACTTGAATTTACATTATTGAACAAAATGTTTAAAACTATTTACAATATAATACTTTGTGTATTTTTCATGATTAAAATTGCTAACAATGCATGGAAGATAAACACAATTATAAAAATTGAAAAGCTATCTTTAAAATGCAATTTTTCTTTAGATATAGAAGACTCCTCAATATATAGATGATGAACATGCATGAAATCCCAGCTATTAGGATATCTGAGGCAGGGGGATTGCAAATTCAAGGCTACCTTTAACTACTTTGTAATAAATTTTCTCCCAAATAAAACCAAAAAGGGGTTTGGTATGAATATTATTTATAGTCAGGATGAAAAAACAATCTAGATAAAATATAAAAAATCATTAAAATAGGTAGAATGTTACACAATTAATTAAGAGCTCATATAATTTTATTGGCAAAACAAAAGGATGATTCATATCTTAATTCTAACTTACATTACTCTAATGTGCAAAGAATGAAAATCATTAATAAAAATGTAGATAAAAATAAAATTGTTGAGTTAAGGAAACCAATTCTACAACATGAAAGCTACTTTATAAAATGAAAGAGAAGAAAATTAACCAAAAAATTCTGAAGAACCATTGATATCCTATCTTACAAGAGCTTTTATATACTAATTTTCAACTGTGATTATATGACCTAAAAGATCAGTTATTGTGAATCACTGACATTCATTTTATAGCAGAAAATTTCACAAAAAAACACAATATTCAAAGTGTCCTGTTTAGAGACTGTAAAAGATATATGCATGTATGTGTATACATGTATATATATTAGAAAAATGTCTGATATATTACTATGTCTTGACATGGGGATCCTTAGAAATATGGACAGATTGCCTACAAACTCTCAAGTAATGAAAAATATTATCATAATCTGACCTTTACATGCAAATGGTCATATTTTCACTACTATTTTCAAAGTACTGGGACATCACTTCAGAGAAAGGAGATTTCAAAGAATTTGAAAGCATGATATGCAGGGCAGTAGTTATAGTTCTATGAAAGCAAAAAAAAATATAAAGTTCTGAAAAATCTTTTTCTTGTTGCATAATGACATCTTAAGGAATATTTTCAAATTTGACATCCATCTTTACATTTTGACTTCTGAACTATATCCTCTGGTTAATTGATTTTCAACCACCTGGGTAGAGGGTTAACCTCTGTTGTCTCTGCAAATTCAGGGCTCTAATTTTGCTCCTGATAAAATGTGCACAGATATGGCTTAGAGAAAATAAGATTTGTTTATGGGAAAATGAGATGGCTGTTTGATTTCTCACTGTAGTTAATGATGTTTCTAGTCTACTACTAGGATCATTATGGTTATGTATATAACAGAAATTTTAGAAAATCATTTTTTTTTTGCAGCAGGGATTGAACTCAGTGGTGCTAAAACACTTAGCAACATCCCCAGTTGATTTTCATTTTATTTTGAGATGAGGTCCATATAAGTTGCTTAAGTCCTCACTAAATTGCTGAGGCTGGCCTTGAACTTGCAATTCTCATACCTCAGCCTCCCAAGTCAATGGGATTACAGGCATGCCCATCATGCTCAGCTCTACTTGCATTTCTACAGTAATTCAAAATCATCTTATAAGAAAGTAAGCATTGGGGCTGAGCAGTTATGGTGCTTGCCTGGCATGTATGAGGACATGGGATTGAACCCCACCACCATGTACACAACTAAGTGTCAGAGCAATAAAAGCCACAAGAACAAATTAATAAATTCATTATTTCCCTCTCTCTCCTCTCTCTCCCTCACTATTCCTCTCTCTAAAAAAAAAGAAACATTAAGTCAGAGAAATAGAAACTCAGTACCTGTTGCAGACCTACTGCTTGCCAGTTTACTCAAAACAAGCATGTTGATATTCCTAGCATTTCATTCACAATGGATGTGTTTGTTGGATAGCCATCAAGCACAATAATCCATTCTGAGGTGTAACATTTATGACTGAAGTTATTAGATGATGATTAAGAGCCGTTTAGGTTGGGTTAAGCTAGAACATTCTAGCCTCAATTGTACTCCATCAGGCTTATGTTCTGTCATTTCACTTTGTAGCCTTAATTATGGATGAGAGTTGATCGCCCCTGGGGCATTTTCATTTTCCTCCCCATGCCTTTTTATTCTTCATAAATCTAATTTAGGGAAGACAGAGTGCTGGGGAGTGTACCCAAGGCTTCCCATAACAGCAAATATTTTTTAAATAAGGTGTTGAGTTATTGTACAATAATGGATGCATATATAATAACAATATGATATACATCTGGTCCTAAACCATAGTGACCTCACATCCCCATCACCCCAGACTCTAGAGTCTCCTATATTATACCCCTAAAATAGATATAAATGATTGTAAATTTTCCAGAATTAAATGATTGCATAAGAATTATTTGACTTCAATGGGGGTGGGGGAAAGCATATGTTACATTGTTTATTGTCACCCTAGATCACTCCCTTTCCCATTCCCCTTGCCTCTTCCTTCCCCTCCCCAACCTACAACTTTATGTTTCCCCTAGATTATGTGTGTGTGTTTTCTAAAAAGAGAGGGAAAATGAGAGAAAGAGACAATCAACTTTTATTGTAGTTTTTCATGTGACTTTCATTTTTCTGATAATTCATTGTGCATATGGTGCTGGGGATTGAATTTGCATCCTTGTGCATGCTAGGTAAGTGCCTTAACTGCTGAAACACAGCTCCAACCCCAATTATATGTTTTAACTATGCAAGAAATATTTTTCCTACAAAATTTTTCAAACAGAACATGGAGAACTGTAGAAATGTGATGTCTGGTTATTGTCTTTGATGTAAATAAACAAGTGCCAGGAAAGCTGTCTTGCTACAAGGTGCAAATAATGCAATAGATTTCCTAGAACACAGCACTCTTCAGTGGGTGATTCAGAGATCTGGATGTAGCTAGTGGTAAAGAGGAACTGATTCAGACCCAGCCAGTTGGCATCATAACCACCTTTGCTCCACAAATATGGGAGCAGGGAAGACACTGATCAATACAGTGTGATTGCTTCTGCCAGTCAGAGACTGACTGAGAGTCATGTGGAAACACTGCATTGGGCTGAACTGGGGATAATTCCTTTGTGGTTTCACTGTGGAGGGGTAAGCAGCTCCATTCACCTGCCTATAGAGGTTAGACAGTGGCCATTTTGGCTAAAGAGGCAGGTAAAAGGAGTCAAATTACCAAAGTAGCTTTCTCCACAATTCTGCCCAAACTCACTGCCTGTTGCATATAGACTGAGTTCAAATGGAGCTATGCTTTGGGCCTGTAGTGGGACAACTCAGTGAGTTTTGTACTTGCAGGGGACAGCAGATCCCCCACCCATCCATAAGGAGGTTGGGCAATAGGAATTTTGACCAAAGAGGCAAGTAAGAAGGAACCAGAGTCAAGTCACCAAAGATTTATCCATAATCCTGCTAAGCCTGGGGCAGCAAAGGCAGGCCATCTGCCAGAGCAGTGCCTTTCAGTGAGGATTGGGCAGAACACTGACCTACTAGGTGAAAGTCTTTCATGTGGAAAACCTCAAATTCACAGCAGCACTCCTCTGGTTTTATTTTGGGACTAGCCCTAAGTGATGTGAAAGAGCTCTCAGGAATACCACCCAGAGCAGCCCAGCCAACACATGAGCCAAAGCTTCTGGTCACTGGCTGACAAAAGCACAGGAAACCCCCAAGCACCACCACCCAGAGCTATCCAGCTGTTAAGGGATCAGGCTTCAGATCCCAGTCCAGCAAACAACCCAGACACCCCTAGGAACTCCACCAGAGCTGCCTAGCCACCATGCAGGCCCAGACTTCTGGTTCTAAGATGAGAAGTGTCCAGGATATCCAGAAGTCCCCCACCCAGAACTGCCCAGCTGCAACACATAGTCAATAGGTCCAGACATATTGGGCATATCCAGTCCACCAAGGATCCCAGGTCCCAGCACAGTATGTAGGATTGCCTGTTCTGGCCCACCCAATGCCTCTGGCACTCCAGGAACCAGCAATGCATCCCTACTGCATTGAATCAACAATCCAGTGGGAAGCCATGCACCTCTATCAGGTTCCATCACCATGGACATAGATCCAAAAAGTGCAGCAAAATGAGGTTCCTGGCAGAAACAGCCTCCTGGAAGAAGGTGGTTAACAGAAGGGTGGTATCTGAAGTAACCTTTTAAGCTGCAAGGAAGAAGCACCAGAGACATGACTTCCTTCCCCACAGGGAACTTCAATTCAAAGATCCAGAAGGAAGTCTTCAAAAATGAGGAACCAAACTAGGAAAGGTTTACCTCAAATCCAGAACTCCCCTAGCAGAGTCCACACATAGGGAGCAAAATGAAAACCTAGAAAAAAATAGCAATGATATGATTACTAAAAGGAACAATGAAGATTTAATGAAGGGACTAAGTGAGAAAACTCAAGAGATGAAAATATCCATTATCAAATAAATATATGTACTGAAAAGGAAGTAAAGGAGCTAAAATCTTCAACCATTCAGAGAGGAAAGATGGAAGAATTTAAAAATAGACTAATTTCTATAGACAACAGAACCTCAGTACTTGAAAGAACTTCAGACAATGAGGATAGGCTGAGTAAGCTTGAGCACACGGCTGACAAAAAGAAATACAACTCACAGACCATGAGCAGAATTTTCAAAATTTCTGGATGAAATCAAAAGAAACAATCTAAGAGTAATTGTTATGTAAGAAGAAACTGAAACATACAAGAAAGACATAATGGGCATTCTTAAAGAAATAGTTAAAGGAAATTGTTTCCACATTAGAATAGAGTCAGATATGCTCATCTGGGAAGCATATAAGACACCCAATAGGCCTAATCAAATGAGAAGCACACTGAGACAAATCATATTCAAAATGTTTAACAGGGAAATCAAGGAAAGAATATTAAAAGCTGCAAGAGAGATTGTCAAATTACATTCAGAGGCAAATTAGTAAGGCTCATCTCTGACTTTGCACCTCCTATCCTAGAAGCAAGAAGTTCTTCCAAGGAGATCTTTCAACCTGTGAATGACCACATCCTGTAGATGAGAATAATATACCCAGCAAAACTCAGCTTCAAATTTGAAGTGGAAATAAGACCATTTCTTAAGATCAAACTGGCAACATTCACGAACAGAGAGCCAGCATTACCAAGAATTCACAAAGATAAACTCCAGATAGAAGAACACCTCAAACAATCCTCAAAACCCACAGATGAAATTCAATGAAAAGCATGCAATCAAAAGTTAACACAGAACTCACAAATAAAACATGATGAGCATGAACAACAACCACATACCTGTTCTAATACTGCATGGCCTCAATCTGCCAATGAAAAGACAAAGATTAAAAATTAATGGATTGGATTAAAAAATCCAACAGGGACTAGAGCAGTGGCTTAGTCGTTATGGCACTGCCTGGCATGTGCAAAGATGCAAGCTCAAACCACGTACAAAACAAAATGTCAGAGCAATGAAAAATGGAATAAAATTGATTCCCCTTCTCTTTCTCTCACTGTCCCTCTCTCTCTTAAAAAAAAAAGTCCAGCAATATGCTGCTTATAGGAGACCCATGTTATAGCCAAAGACATCCCCAGATTGAAGGTGAAAGGATGGAAAATATCTACCTGACATGTGGCTTAAGAAAGCAAGCTGATGTTGCAAAATATTTATATTTCACAAAGCAGATTTCAACAAAAATGTAACCAGAAGATATAAAGATGGTCACTGCATCACAGTAAAGGGAACAATATATGAGTAGGATATAAGCAAAGTAAACATCTATGCTCCAAACACCAATGCTACCAACCATGTGGGGGGGAAAATCCATGACAAAACCAATTATGGAGCCCCAAAAAATAATAATGGAGTCTAGTAAGATAATACTCCACTATCACCAATACACAGATGATAAAAGCAAAAAAACAAAAAACAAAAACCAAAGATATCTCCAGCCAAAACAATTTCATAAACCAAATATACTTAACACACATCTGTAGAATAGTCCTGAAGATGCAAAGGAATCAAACCGCCGCAGGCTTACCCTGAGTGCATGGGCCTGGGGGTCAGGACCTTTATGGACATTTTACACATTGCACTCCAATGTGCATAGCAATTTTGTCAAACAGATCATGCCTGCATTAGCCCTCAATTTATGCAGTTAACCAAATCAACCTTAAAAGTGGCCATGAAATCCTGTATGTGTCTTTTAATGCAGGTACATGCTCTGCTGTGCCTCAGTTCTGTAGTAATCCATTTCAGGGGAGCCTTAGAATTCAGAAATCTTTCAGACTGGCACAAACAGAAAAGACTCTCTTTTCCTTTCAGGGTGAAGGCAAGAATGTTATACTCTACAGGTGCAATTCAATCCCTGTTCATAAAAACCACTGTTGACAGAGACAGTTTATCATTTGAAGTAGCTGTGTCCCAACCTGTGGCCATTGATGATTTGGAAATGGCTTTGGGAATTTGCAAGTCCTGTGTTGTCTGACCATAGACACCAGCAGCTGTCTCTCTTCAACTGTGTGGAATATTGGGACTTACTTTCTTCCAGACTGTTTTTCAAAGTGTTTATTTACTGCTGTTGTTATTTTTCAAATATGTTAAACAAAGAAAAAAAAACATTACTTTTAAAAAAAGAATATTCTATCCCAACTGGCTGAGAATAACTTCTCAGCAGTGCATAGATCCTTCTCCAATATTCTGGTTCATACTGAAAATATCAGCAAATATAAAATGTAGATATTCCTCCATGTGTCCTATCAGACTATTTTGCCATGATCAGAGAAGTTAACAGAAAAACTTATCAGAAAATACATATTCATGGAGATTGAAAGATACCCTATTAATATTATTTTGGTGCCCTACTGGCAGTCAAATTGACAAACAGAAAAAGCTGAAAAAAAAGGATAGCTCATTTTTAAGAAGAATGCCACTTAATAAATACTGACATTATGCCAAACTTGAAAATATCTATTAATAAATTAAGAAATTAGGCAAATTCTCACCCACATCTTTGTGTACTTTTATAAATGGACTACAAGAATATGTAATAGACTTTTCAGTATAGTATCAAATTCCCTGTTTCTGAAGGCAAAACTGACTAACTTCTTCTAAGGATTGATTTATGAAGTTCCATGGATTTCCACCAGTTTGAATTTATATGAAGTCTTTACTTGGGCATGGTGCCACATAATTGTAATTCCGGTGACTCAGGAGGCTGATGCAGAAGAATCATAATTTTAAGAATATCCTCAGCAATATATCAGGGCCAGGAGAAACTTAGGAAGATCCTAACACAATCAATCATTCATCAATCAATCACTGAATAGTATTGGTCAAGTGACTCAGTGTTTAAGAAACACTGAGGGTTGATCCTTGGAATCAAAAGTAAATAAATAAACCTCAGACCTAGTCTTGACCTCACACTTCATAACTCTTCTGTTATATTGGAATCCCTGACCCCATCTCTGGTTACCCTGATCCTTGTTTTCAGTACAAAATGTTGTGAAACATGTATCAGAATCTGGGTCAAGATGGTTTGATCAATACAGCATGACTGCTCAAAAGAATTGTAGATTCTTCATGTTGGATTTGCTTTATTAGCTATCATGTAGCCCTTTCACTTGTAGATACAAATGAACATTGGACGGTGGATAGCTGGATACTCTGCAATTATGGAACAACAGATATTTAAAGACTGTGGCACATTAAATCAAATGCATAATGTCTGAAAAGACATCTGACTGAGCAAAGATAAAAAGCCTTGAAAATATAACATGCACGTAGGCCTATCAGGAAATAAAAAGGAATTATCACAGCTAAGAACAAGGACATTAAGCATGCCCTTGAAGATTCTGGCATTGATATAGGCTATGTCCACACCAAAGCAGTTGGCAAACATGCACTGTCCCAGATGAAATAAAATTGATAATTATGTAACCATAGAGAGATCAGACTGCATAAAGGGCAACCAAGACTGCCAAGAAAGAAGAAACATTTATCCTGTACCTAATACCTCAGCTTGTTTCAGACCAATACAAAATACTTTTATACTGAGGAGAGCAAGAATAGGATAAAATAAGAGTTTTCACTTCTGTGTTAACTGTTGCCAAGTGCACAGAAAAATTCTATGGGTCCATAATTCTTTCTGAATTATTGGGCTGCTCCTGTTAAAACACTTCCATGAGATGCTCACTATGAGAAATGTGCTTTGATAAATTTAATCAAGACCCACATATGATGGTCATGATTTCAATGCACTATTAAGCAAATGACTCAGAACTGTGTCTTTGGCACTCAATCTGATCCAAAGACTGAAAGAAAGTCTACCTTAAAAAAAAAAGACTATGTAAATCTACACCGTTTTGATGACTGACAACTAGATCTTATCCAACTGCCATAAGTCATAGAAATCTGTCGATATTAGCTTATACTGGTAGACATATTCTCTGCATGAGTAAAGCTTATTCTTCCAGAATAAAATTGACTTCAGAAATAACTAGAGTTCTTTTGAAGGAGCTGATCTTAAGATACAACCTCCCTTTTGCAATGCAAAGTAACATTGGACTATTTTTTTTGCAGTTATAACCCCAAAAGTGATCAAAGCATTGCATATCCAATGGAAGTTATATGCATCCTGAAGACTTCAATCTACAAGGAAACCAAGAAAGACAAATCACACCTTAAAAATAGATATGATTTATCTTGCTACATTATGCCAAGAAACCCAACTGCATTGGGGTGAGATATTTGCCAATTGTTCCCCTCAAAGACATAATGTACTTGAGACCTTTAGTGGTACCATGACGGGAGAGGGAAAAACAGGATATGAGCAAGCATAGCTTAAAATGATTTTGTGCAACATTTAATAAAATATACGAAGAACTCATAGGAGTCTGGTGATGGGGAAGATGGGGGAACCATTCCAGAAGCCGATGTTATTCCTACACTAGATACCCCTTTAACACATGAGTTCTTCTGGGGGAAACTGCAATAGATGAAACCCATAGTAGCTTATCTATGTGTTAACATTACACCTGGTTATCAAAGTTTATACACATTGATTGCTACAGTTTTGACAATGTTTCCCCCTCATCTGTATCCTGTATTGCAATATACTTCTAATAAAGGTGGAAAAAAAAATAAAATAAAATATCAGCTACTGTACATGAATATGCTTATCAAGGTCACCAAAGACTGAAATTGCTTCTCCATCCCTTCTAGTAAAAATCTAAAGAAAAATGATAATAGATTAAAAAAAACAATGAAGCAGTGTGCAGATTTAGTTCCCCAAATTTTCATAAAATTTGGCAGTGGATAAAATATGACAGGGGTCCATTCAATAGTTTTAACATAACCCTTGCTGCTCTGCCACAGAAATTCACTTTAAAACTGACTTTATGCTCACCTCTAACCATGAGAGAAGAAATATTAACATTTTTCTTGTCCTGGATTATCTTTCCCTCAGCTCCTACACAACAGCAATAAAGAAATTAAGATTTCCAGGCTGGCACCAGAATATCCAAGAAATGCCTATCCCTCAGGGATACAACTGCTACAAAGCTCAGCTAGTGTGTAGTCTTAGATTCAATTGATTAATACCCCACTGTCTTAACCTCTGGGACAAAAGTCCCCTATATTTCTCCTTTACAAGAAAAACAATAAAATTTGTTTTCCCTTGTTCATTACTGAATGGGCATTGGACAGAAGGTCACAAAGCAAGTCCTTCTCTGTTCTACCTTTTTTTTTAACAGAAAAAACAAAAGCAAATCAAATTTACTTTGTTTTTCATCTTTTTTTCCTCCAACACTTAGTTTTATATGTGGTGCTTGGGTTCAAACCATGGTCCTCACACATGCCAGGCAAGCACCATAACTGCTGAGCCACTGCTTCAGCCCCTCTGTTCTGTCTTACCTTGGAGATATTTGCACATCTTTTATGTGGTGCTTTCCCATTATTTCAAAAGAACATGAAAAATAACACCTTAGGACTGGAGCAGTGCCTCAGTGGTACAGTGCTCATCTGGCATGTGTGAGATCCTACATTCATTGTTTAGCAACTCATACAATATTCAGTATTAGAAAAGATAAAAATAAATGAATTTTTTTAAAAAAAAAAACTCCTCTTCCTTTCTCTTCCTCTCTCATTTGCTTTTTAAGAATATAAAACCATAGTTACCTGGCTGGGTGCAGTGGCAAACACCTGTAATTCTAGGAAGTAATGAGGCAAAATCAGGAGGATTACAAGTTCAAAGTCAGCCTAAGCAATTTTAAAAGGCCAAAAACAACTTAGCAGCACCCTATCTCAAAATAAAAAGGACTGAGTATATGACTCCATGGTTAAGCACCCATGTGTTCAATCTCTGCTTCCAAAATACTACTACCACTACTACTACTTCTACTACTACTACTGCTACTACTACCACTGCTACTACTACTACTGCTGCTGCTACTTCTACTGCTACTACTACTAATTACCTGTTTCCAAAATCTAAATATGACCAACTGACAGATGTAGTACCATAACACTAAAATTTGTACACTCAGAAAGGTCATGAAATTCTCCATTCCATCAAAATTAAAAATACACTTTCCTTTGCATTGATTCTCTCAGTGGATACACCCCTTCTATGGGTGATGGCAGCAGAATGTGACACCAGCAGAGGAGATTCCTCAGAAAAAATACTGGGCTTCATCAATATCCTTTCATAGCTTCAAAAATTGGCATTAGTGTACACCTTTTTTTTTTTCTGAAATCCACCTGAATCTTGCCTCTTAGGAATCAGTTTTTATATTGTTCAAATAGCACTGATAAAATACACAGTCAGACCTAATGCTACACACCTGTAATTCCAGTGGCTCAGGAATCTGAGATAGGAGGATCTGTTCAAAACTAGCCTTGGCAACTAGTGAAAAACTATCTCAAAATAAAAAGGGCTGGGAATATAGCTCACTAGTTGAGTGCTCCTGGGTACAATCTCACCACCAAAAAAAAAAAATTAATGGTAATAACATTTAATAATAATAATGAAAAGCAGGCTAAAATTAATGAACACATATTTTAAATTGACAAACCCAGAAATGGTCACTTCCTACTTGAACAGAAACATGTCTGACTCAAGGATCAAGTAAGGCCATCCTACCAAATTGGAAATTCTTCCACAAACATCCTTCTCTTCTAAGTACTGGCTGATCTTCCCCACTGTGAGGCACAATTATGGTTCAGATATGAGGTGTCCCTCCAAAGCTTATGTGTGAAAAAATGCAAGAAAGGATAGAAGTGAATTTATTGGCTTATAAATATCTAAGCTAATCAGTGTAATAATCTCCTGATAGTGATTATCTGGATGGTAATTCTAGGCAGGTAGGGAATGGCTACAACAGATGGGTCATTGAAGATAAGACTTTATGGTATATATTTTGATATAGGTGTATAGACCACTCCTTGCTCACACTCTCTCTATATCCTTATGCTATATTCTTAGTTGCTTTTCTTCCCACACTGTTCTGCCATGATGAACTGCCTCCCCTCTAGCCCAGAAAAATGAAGTCAGTCATTTATGAGCTCAGACCTCCGGAACTGTGAACTCCAAAATAAACATTTCCTCCTATTCTTCTCAGATCTTTTTGTGCAATTAGCAAAAAAATCTGACTTAAACAGGCAGTGTGCTGTGCCTTCCTATCTGCATGAAATGAGTTTTGCCTTGGAAAAAAATGTTAAAAAATTCATGAGGATAATTTTCCTAGTTCTTTGAAATAGTTTAGTCTTTCACAACTATGAGGACCCAGAGAACAAGGATCATCCTTGCCTTTCCCTACAATACCAGAAGCTAAGTGGCTGAGCAAAACTGAGTCTACAAAGAACTGAAACTAGAGTTGGAGAAAGATAATCCTAATGTCCCAATCCATGATCTATTTAGATGAAACCAAATTAGGACATATCTATAATCCTCAAAGTATTAATTTGCTAGTAAAAGAGAAAAAAATCAATTAAAAATAAGTCAAGCAGAGCTGGAGCAATGATTCGGCTGTTGTGGTGCTTGCCCAGCAAGCACGAGTGCACAGGTTCAAACCCCAGTACCCATGTACACAACTAAATGTCAGAGCAATGAAAGCCATGTGAAAAACTCAATAAAAATATTGATTCTCTCTCTCTCTCTCTCTCCATCCTTCTCTCTTTAAAATAAATAAATAAACAAGTCAAGCTGTGTATAATGGTGCCAGTAACGCAGGAGGCTAAGGTAGGAGGAATGCAAGTTAGACTGTAGTCACAACACCTGAATGAAACCTCATTCAAAAAAAAAAGTTGGTGACATAAATCACACTTTGGTTCCATACTCAGCATTTCTTAAAAATGTAAAGAAAGAAAAAGAAAATCAAAACAGGGTACTTACCAAATTGAGGCCAAAATGAAAAGATATAGGTTTGCACCCCCCAGGTGTTAGGACATTTATAAATGCCTCAGAGTGGTAAAATCCAAAAAAGGAGGGAATATTTCCTACTTTAAAACAAAAATCAAAATGCTTCTTATTCTATGATACTGAATTTTGTGCAAATACATCATTTTTAAAACTTCCTTTGATGTGTATACAAATGTACACAGAGCATTTATATAAAGATTCAGGAATTTTCATAAAATAAACACATTTGAATAACAAAGAGACAGAAACAACCTTGCTCAGAATACACAATAATCAATTTCTCTTTCCACAATCCACAAAGGGAACCAAGATCTTAAAGAACTTGTAGAACAGATATTTTTGTTTATCCCAATGTTTTATTACACAAATTTCAAATATATAAAATAAAATTTGTAGTATAATATACCTGTCACTCAGATTCAATATCTGATATTTACATATAATTTTTATTTCTTCTCTGTCTCAACTCATATCCAGTCCAGTGCTAATTTATTTAATGTTGGGTGAAGTCAGGTATACAGATATTCAGTGTAACAAATATTAGCAGTATGGTTTTGGCAAATATATTTCTAAAACTTATTCCGTTTAATCATATATTTATAATATCCCAATAAAAATATCTCTGGTCCCAGTCAAATTTTTCTTTCATCAGATCAAGTTACTGTTACGCTTTTAAAAGCAGAGGGTCATACAACATACATGATTTTAGGTGCAGCTGTCTCAGAATACAATTTTTGTAAGACTCAAAAAGAGTATGTGCTTCAATAATATGTGGGGTTTTTTTGTAATGATGAGAATTGTTTGAATGTGCCTATACATGATAATTTGTTAGTTCTCTTCAATATTGAAAAATGTCTGGGTTATTTCTTCTTTTGGGCCATCAGTACTACAGGGGCTATGCACCTTCTTTAAAAACTTCCTGGCTACTTAGTTTAATTTCTTACTGGTTAAATTACATAACTTTTAACTTCTGTTTACTGATCTGATGATTACAAGATGCATCATAATATATTATACCTTACAGATTTAATATTGTATAAACTTAACATTTGAAATATAAAAACCTTACCAACTGTTTATTTTCTTTTGTCCTTTCTGTAACAGTTTAGTTTTATGTTGGCACACTATAAATGCCAAGAGAAAATTATAATTTCTGTTCTAAATAATCACATTTTTCAAAGAAATTAAGAGAAAATGTGTTAATAAGTGTATAACAATATTCAAATTAAGCTAGGAATATAATGTTCTTTTTTCACCCACAGGTGGCTCAGTGATTATAGTGCTTGCCTGACATGCATGAGCACCAAGGTTCAAACCCCAGCATCATGTACACGACTAAGTGTTGGAGCAGTGAAAACCAGATGAGAAACTAAAATCCATTCTCTCTCTCTTTCTCCCTCTCTCTCTCCCTTTTAAAATAATACAAATTAATAGAAGAGCTAAAGGAAGTCTATTAGAGGAAGAGATAGATTGAGATTGGGAAGGATGCAAGGAAAAGATGTAGGCAAAAATTATATTTTGCACCTCTAAGATACTAAATTGTTCCCACACAATCAATAGAAGCTGGAAAAGTTAAAAAGTAATCAATTGTAGATTAGTAGAAGAAAGACATGGGGGAGTATCCAGAGGGGCAGTGAGCAAAGCCCAGTGCACAGAACAAGCATGATACCAAGCAAGAGCAACAAGGCCTAAGCTTAAGGATGATGTATGACTTGAAACTAAAGGAGCATAGCTGCTCGCTATATGTTGTTTAGTGATAAGAATTTGTTTTGACCAAGTGTGGTGTGGCTCCCTAAGTTGTTTTGACTAAGTGTGCTTTGGCCCAATAGATGGGCATGTATTGAACTCAAAAAACATATAAAAAGAGAAGACCAGAGACAAGCAGCAGACAGATGTGCCAGGATGACCTGTCTGTGAAGACACCATGGAGAAGACTCGACCAAGGACTTCTCTGTGCTGAGGGTTGCTGATTCACTGAGATGACTCAGCTAAGGACTTCTGCTTTGAGAGACAGCGACTCCATGAACCCTCCATTTCATTGATCTACCACCACATA
>PVKS010036283.1:0-19466 GCA_004027875.1 Aplodontia rufa | reverse complement strand
TCTTTGTCCTTTGTGACTAGTTTTAGCTGGAAATTAATTTTATCAGAAATTAGGATCGCCACACCAGCTTGCTTTTTTGGTCCACAGGCCTGGTAGACATTTTGCCAACCTTTCACTTTCAGCCTTTGCCTATTTTTGAGTGTCAAATGTGTCTCTTGTAGACAACATATTATTGGATATTGTTTTTTGATCCAATTGGGCCAGTCTGTGTCTTTTAATTGGGGCACTGAGATCATTCACATTCAGAGTTAGAATAGATATGGGAGGCTGAGTCTCAGACTTTGTGACTATTACAGAGTTTTGAGTCATCTTGGAAGTCAATTTGTGTATAATGATTATTGACTCACCCTTATTTAAGGATTTAGGGTATTGGTATTTTCTTCTGAATGGAGAATATCTTTGAGAGTATTCTGTGGTGTAGGATTTGTGTTCATGTATTTTGCTAGCTCTAGTTTATCATTGAAGTATTAATTTCCCTATCACATTTGAACCTGAGTTTTAAGGGTATATTATCTTTGGGTGGAAGTTGCTATTTTTCAACACTTGAAAGATATTGTTCTAAGCTCTTCTGGCCTTCATTGTTTGCTCTGAAAAATCCATAGTGATCTGAATTGGTTTGCCTCTGAATGTGATTTGGGGCTTTTCTCTAGCTGGTTTTAGAATTCTCTCTTTAATTTCTCTGTTATTCATTTAGTGTATGATATGTCTTGGTGACTTTCTCATTTGATTAGGCCTATTTAGTGTTCTATAAGCATCTTGGATATGATATTCTGGACCATTTGTAAGATGAGGGAAGTTCTCATGGTTTCACTTAAAAGGTTCTTGATGCCTCTTGTTTGCTGTTCAGAGTTTTCCTCCAGGCCAGTGATTCTCAGATTATTATGCCTCATCTCTTCAAATATTATTTGGAAGTTCTGATTATGTAATATAAGTTGTTTCTCTTGTTTATCTTCTTTGAGTTCAACAATGTTTAGCCGATCTTCATTTTCTGATGTTCCTTCTTCAAGGGCTGAAGTTCTGTTTTCAGAAGAGAATACTCTGTTGTTGGTATCATCCAGTGAAGATTTGATTTGGTTAACCGTGTTTTTCAATCCTGATAGCTCTGCTACGTCTCTTTTCAAAATGTCTATTTCTTTGTATAGCTGATCTTTCATCTCATGGAATTGCTCCCTTATTTCCCTGTAAAAGTTGTCTCTCATCTCTTAAAATTGTTCTCTGATCTCTTTCCTTATTTCATCTCTCAACTCTTTGATTGAATTACTAATTATAATGCTGATACAATATCTTTAGTTTTCATCTAGGGCCCCAGCTATGGGCTCCTTGGGTGGAGGACTGTGGGGTTGAGGAGGAGAGTTATTTCCCCTTCTCTTCATTTTCAGAATCAGAGAGTGTGTCTGGTAGTTCAACCTTGTTACTCTTGCCGGAGTAATTGGAGATTCTTATGGCTTTGCTTAGTTGTGATGGGGAGCTATTTGGTCCAGACAGACCTAAAGATGCCAGATTGGTCTGCAGGAACTTGACAGGCAATAGGTGCAGGTACTAGTCCATTTCAACTAAAACAGATGTGCTGGTGACTAGCATCAATAGTAGCAGTTTTCTTTGAGAGAGCTCTCACAGTATATTGTGATAGCAAGCAAGTGATCATTTTGAAGAGTGTTTCTTCAGATAGCAGAATCTCAGAGTACAAGGGAGGAAGAGGTTAGCCTTGTATGGAATCTTCACCCCTGGCTCCACCGGCAGCTACCAGAGGTGGAGAGGGTGATCCCAGCACCACACAGCCCCATTGGGAGATGGCCAATACTCAGGGCAATAGATTCTGGTTCTCTGACCATGGCAGCTGAGACAGCAAGACCATTTTTTGCTGATCAGCCAGCCCCACCTGCAGGGAAATGTCACACTGGCTGACCGGCCACTACGGCTCACAGGAACAGTTGTAAGTTCGCTAATGTGAGCAATTAATTCCCAGAGCTTTATTCCAAGCTCATGTAAATTAAGATCAGTCAGATCAGGGAGTTCATGCTGGTTTAGGGTATTTGATTAGGAAACTTGCTCTGTTTTCTTCCCTGCGGGGAAGCTCCCCTCCCCCTGGGTGTGGGACCAGTCACATGGGTGCCACAAACTTCCTCCTTTATATTCATTAATGCACCCCACTATTCCTTTGGAGTTAAAAAAAAAAATTAGCGAGGTAATGTTTGCCCATGCTGAGAGCTTTGTCCTACCATGGGAATCCAGTCTTGCAGCCTAAGGTGATTCTCAGGAGTGTCTCGGAGTCACTGCTGGTGGGGTGGTCGCCATCTTGGCTCTCCATGTACAAATATTTTTGGCCCTCATTCCTAATTTTTTGAGGATTCCCCATACTGCTTTCTGGAGTAGTTGTACTAGTTTTCAGTTCCAAGAACAACATATAAGTGTACCATTTTCCTAACATCCTCACCATTTATTCCTGTTTGTATTTTTTTGTTTAAAGAGATAGGGAGAGAGTGAGAGAGAGAACAAATTTTATTTTTTCATCTGGCCTTTGTTTCTTGGACACTTAGCTGTACGTGATGCTGGGGTTTGACCCAGTTCCTCATGCATGCCAGGCAAGCACTCCAACCACTGAGCCACCACTCCAGGCCTATTGTCATATTTTTGATTGTTGCCATTCTGACTGGAGTGAGATGAAATCTCAGTGTAGTTTTAATTTGCATTTCTCTAATTGCTATAGATAGTGAATATTTATTTCATATATTTGTTGAACATTTGCATCTCTTCTTTTGAAAAATATGTGTTCAGTTCTTTAGCCCATTTATTGATTGTGTTATTTGTTTTATTGGCGTTAAGTTTTTTGAGTTGTTTGTGTATCCTGGATATTAATGCTCTTCCTGAGGTGAAGGAAGCAAAGTTTTTTCCCATTCTCTGAGTACTCTCTTCACACTTTTGTTTCCTATGCTGTGAGGAAACTTTTCAATTTGATGTCATCCCATTTGTTAATTTTTATTTTTAGTTTTTGTGCTTTGGGAATCTTGTTTAGAAAATCAGTTCCTGGGTCAACCTGTTGGAGTGTTGGGTCTATATTTTCTTCTAGTAGAGGCAGGGGTTCTGTTCTAATTCCTGGATCTTTGATCCACTTTGAGTTGAGTTTTGTGCAGGGTGAGAGAGATTGAAATTAATTCTACCACATATGGATTTCCAGTTTTCCCAGCACCATTTGTTAAGGAGATTGTCTTTTCTCCAACTCATGTTTTTGGCTCCTTTATTGAGTATGAGGTAACTGTATTTATGTGGAATTGTCTGTGTCTTCTGTTCCACTGCTCTTTAGGTCTGTTTTGGTGCCAGTACCATGCTGCTTTTGTTACTATCGCTCTGTAGTATAATTTGTGGTCTGATATGGTGATGCCTCATGCTTCGTTTTTCTTGCTAAGGAGTGCTTTGGCTATTCTGGGTTTTTTGTTTTTCCAAATGAGTTTTATGACTGTTTTTTTCTAATTCCATGAGGACTGTCTTTGGAATTTTGATGAGTAGTACACTGAATCTGTATAGTGCTTTTGATAGCATGGCCATTTTGATAATATTAATTCTGCGTGTCCAAGAACATGGGAGGTCTTTCCACCCTCTAAGGTCTTCTTCAGTATTTTTCTTTGGTGTTCTATAGTTTTCATTGTAGTGGTTCTTCACCTCTTTTGTTAAATTGATTCCTCTCTTGGTCTTTTGTGAGTGTTATTTTTCAACTACCAGTTTTGATTCTTTGCCCTTTATTCATTATTGCTTCCTTTGCTCCTCCTCCGCAGATGTTAACCCCAAGAATACTCACTATTATTCCTTCCCTTTGTATGTTCTCCTTTAGCTCAGTAATTTCCTAGAAATTCTGTTTAAGTGTGTCTTGGGAGAAGTAAAATGGTCCCTGGAGAGAGAAAGAAACGAAGAAAGAAAACACAGAAACATTAGTGCTCTGAGATATAACTATAACACATGTCATTTTTATCTCTACCTTTTCATTTGCATTCTGATAAAACAATTTCAGTTTATCCTGTGTATCACTGATTAAACATTCTGTAGCTTGGGTTTTGCTGTTTATTTCTTGTGAACATTTTATTTTTGCAATTGCATCTTTCTTTGCGATTGTTAAATAGTATTGTTTTCATCTCTTCACTCAAGCAATTCTCTTTATTGTTACCTTTTCCTATTTTATAATATGCATTTTAAAAGTGTTAATAGGACTTGTAGGAAAATGTACATTCTCTGCCTGGAACCTTAAGTGTACTCATGGAAAGCGTATAATTCCTGGGAGGCGACCCATCACTCCCATCTCATTTACTCCATGCATAATGCGAATTGGAAGTCCAAATTGATGTAAAAAGGAAAAAGCTCATGAGCATGGGACCAGAACAGTTTTGTGTGATTTTTTTTTTCTTCTTCTTTTTTTTTTTTTTTTTTGGTACCAGGGACTGAACCCAGGGGATCTTAAGCACTGCACCACATCCCCAGCCCTTCTTTTTACTCTTAAATTTTGAGTCAGGGTCTCACTAAGTTGTTCAGGGCCTCCTAAATTGCTGAGGCTGGCTTTGAACTTGTGGTTTTCCTGCATCAGCGTCCCAAGATGCTGAATTATAGCACTAGCACTCCTTGACAGCTTTGTATTTTCTGCATCCCCTTATTGTGGTCTTTACAGTCTCTGTGGCCTAGAGTTCAGAGACCTCAGCAAACTGTCTTATTACTTCTTTGGTTGTCCTTGTTATTTTGGTTTAGGGTGTGGAATGTATATGTGTCATTTACTTTACTGCAAATTTATACCACCATAAACAAGAGTTCTGCCTTGATTTTAGAAACCTTTTAAGTTTCTTTTCCTTTTGTTGTCAGGTCTGTTATGGTGGTTATGGTGTCTACATGTACATTTGAGGCACCCATGCTACTAGTATAACTCAGAAGTCTCTTCCCTCTATCTTTGTTTTAATTTGTTATAAAAAATGTCTTAGTATAAACCGCAAAACAGACAGAGGTAAAATAAGTAAAATTCCCATGAATTCTCCTTGATTTTGCTTAACTGCTTACCATAGGTAAGCACTATGAGCAGTTTCTTATACAGAATTCCAAATTAATCTGTGCATATTCAAGCATATTGTCTTATTCTTCTGCAAGTTGAATTTTAGTATGCAATCTGTTCTGTAACTTGCTTTTTTTACTTTGCAATTTGTTAAACATTTATTTTTATACTAACTCAAATGCACTGCATTGAAGAATTAGTTACATAGTTTCCAATGTATTGATTTCTCTCAATATTTGACGGTAACACCTTTAATTTCTCTCAGTATTGATACTAACACATTTCTTCGAGAGAACTCTATTTCACCATGGTTTTTATAGTTCTGATATTTGTCTTTCTGCTCAGTATTCTATTCTATAGAAAATAGAACTACTTTCTGAAGGATTTATATGCTGTTGCAGACTTCTGTCACCTATATTTGAATCATTTCTATGTAGTTTGCTCTTTCCAGTCTTGATTCTCTTGTGATTCTGGGAGTTGCAAAAGTAAAAGCAATATAGATTCTGTAGCTAACCAGACCTTAATTCAGGTCTTCATATACCGTTTGCTGGCATGTAGCTTTAGGAAAGTTAATTAATTCTTCTCACATTTGGTTTATTAAATGCAAACTGAGGACAGTAATGCTGAACTTGAGCAAGGACTGTGAGGATTACATGAAGTCATTTTTGTGAAGATGCTAACCAACCTCCTGAAGCTCAGAAAATGCTTTACAAAATAGTTATGTAGTTCTTTTTTAGCTATATAGTTTTAAAATCATCTAGAACATCTAGTGAAATAGCAAGTTGCTACCTCAACTTAATATAGTGAAGTTCAATTCTTTTTCTACATTGTATGATCAAAAATTAAAGACTTTGAATTTCAAAAAGCTGGGAAACCGTTTCCTGACAGTCTGTAGTAACATTTCTTGAACCACTGTTCTGCATTGCTGTTCTGCAGAACAGTAATTGTTCTACAAAGATTGCATGTTCAGATAGATTTGGGAAAATATGAATTGAATTAGGCTTTTTTGGTGCAGTTTTTTTTTTATTTACTTGAGTGCATTTTGAATCTAGCAGAGAAACATTTCTGAACCTGTTCCCCCATGAAATTTCCCCACCACCTTTTTGTTTTAAATCCCAGAACATTTATTACTGTTTTTTAAAACTAGTGTCCCAAATGTTGCCTCGGAATTGCTGCTCGTAATCACTTCCTCCCTCTTTTTCCTGTTACTTGTTGTCATTTTTTTTGAGCAATGGAGATCATGTGACATGGAAAGCTGCTTGTATCTATAGTAGTAAAGTGGGGGGCAGCATAACTATGTGAACAGTCTGTTCTTGTGACGCATACCCATCATTATTCACAGTGCTACATTTGTGAATTCGCCTACCGACTAAAATTTCTTTGTAACCCCCTACATCAGTACTGCTGGTGCTTTCATGGTCATTTGTGGACACACAGAGTGGTAGAAAATTTGATTTGCCCAATTAGCACATTCCCAGATGAGGCGAATCAGGGCTATGCTTTTTCTTATTTCCACTCGCCTAATGTAAACAAATGTCTTTTCATAGTCAGCATAGTATCATTTTATTTTTTATTTTTATGCTTTTCTGATGGTGATTTCACTGTTTAAATGGTCCCCACGTATAGAGCTGAAATCTAATGCTTATTCTTTAGCACAAGAAGGCTGTGATGTGTTATAAGGAGAGAATATTGTTTTGTGTTAGATAAGCTGTTCAATTTTGAGTTGTAGTACTCATTTAAAATGAAAAATATGCTTAGATGACTCAAAGTTTTTGCCAGTGCGTACAAAAGTGTAGAAGCATTGCTTTTGAGGTTACAAAAAATGTTTAGTGAGCAGGCAAGTTTGCAAATGGGGAAATGCAAAAATAACGAGAATTAACTATATTTAAAACCAATAACATTTCAGAGAAATTACTGTAGATACAAAGAAGCATGTACCAGAATGCTCATGGTGACATTATTTAACAACAGGAAATAGCCCTTGTTAGATAAATGTTACAAATACTATAATTGCAAAAAAATGGACTCTCCACAATAATTGAAAGGATAAATTAAATCTACACACAGAGATATGGATGACTTCAAATATATATATTGAAAGAAAAATTAAGAAGCAGACAATGCACTTTAAGAGTGAATAACAAGGGTCTGGAGAGGTGGCTCAATAGTGGGGTGCTTGCCTGGCATGTACAAAGTCCTGGGTTCAATCCACAACACCACATAAGTAAATAAAGATAAAATAAACCAGAAAAAATAACATTTAAAAAAAATGAATGAATGATGGGCCAGGTGCAGTGTTGCACATCTGAAATCCCAATGACTTGGGAGGTTGAGGGAGGAGGAACATAAGTTCAAAGTTAGTCTCAGTGACTTATCAAGGCCCTGAGAAACTTAGCAAGATCCTATCTCAAAATAAAAAAATTAAAGGACTGAGGATGTGGCTCAGTGGTTAAGCGATACTGGGTTCAATTCCTGGTATTAAAAAAAAGGGTGAATGATAGGATGGGGAGAAATTTGACAAGTGGTATTAAAAGGACAAAAGCTAGGTACTGTGGTAAGCCCTGTAGACCCAGCTATTCGGAAGGCTGAGGTGGGAGATCATTTGAACTAAGGAGTTCAGGATCAGCCTGGGCAATACAGTGTAATGCCATGTCAGAGACAATAAGCTGGACATGGTGATGCTTGCCTGCAATCACACCTGTTCAGGAGGGTAAGTCAAGAGGATTACCAAGTTCAAGGCCAGTCTCATCAACTTAGTGAGATCCTGTCTCAAAAAATAAATATAAAAAGCACTGAGGTTTAGTTAGTGGTTAAGTATCCCTGAGTTTAATTCCCAGTACCAAACCAAACCAAAGAAATGGACAGATAAAGGGGACAAAGTGAATAAAATGTCATCTGTTGTCCAATGGAGATAATGCTACAGACAGGAAGAGGATCAATACAAACTGTGCTCCTGAGCTCCAAGGAAAAAGAATTTAGTGAAGCAAAATCAGTAACGTTTTGTGCTGGCACATTGGTGTGCGTCTATAGTCCCAGCTACTTGGGAGTCTGAAGTGGAAAGATGACTTGAGCCCAGGAGTTCAAGACCAGACTGGGCAACACAGCAAGACCTTGAGACCATCTCAAAAATAAATTTCACTACTTGTGTTTTGGGTGGTCTTGTTAAGGAAGTCAGTTGCTGAGCCAACAGGTTGGAGTGTTGGGCCTACATTTTCTTCTAGTAAGTGCTGGGTTTCTGGTCTAGTTCCTAAGGCTTTGATCCACTTTGAGTTGAGTTTATGCAGGGTGAGAGAGATTGATTCTACTACATACGGATTTCCAGTTTTCCCAGCACCATTTGTTAAAGAGACTGTCTTTTCTCCAATTTATACTTTCGGCACTTTGTCAAGTATGAGATAACTGTATTTATGTGGGCTTGTCTTTGTGACTTTTATTCCATTGGTTTTCGTGTCTGTTTTGGTGCCTATACCATGCTGTCTGTTATTACAGCTCTGTAGTGTAATTTGAAGTCTGGTATTGTGATGTCTCCTGTTTCACTTTTCTTGCTAAGGATTGCTTTTGCTATTAAAAATTAATAAATGGGATGACATCAAAGCTTCCTCAGAGCAAAGTAAAAAAAAAATCTTTGCTGCCTGCTCTTCAGATAGGGGCCATTACTACCCAGGATATACAAGGAACTCAAAAAACACCAACAAAACAACACAATAAACAGGTAAAAGAACTAAACAGACACTTCTCAAAGAAATACAAATGGTCCACAAATACATGAAAAAATGTCAACATCTCTATCAATTAGAGAAATGCAAATTAAAACTATACAGAGGGCTGGAGAGGTGGCTAAGTGGTAGATTACTTGCCTGGCATGTGCAAAGACCTAGGTTCAATGCCCAACACCACATACACAACTATGTGTCAGGAGAACAAAACCAGATGAAATAAATAATAAAATTGATTTTCTCTCTCTCAAAAAAAAAAAAACCTAAAGATTTTCACCTCCCTGTAGTTAAAATGGCAATTATTAAGAATATGAACAACCACAAATGTTGGCAAGGGTGTAGGGAAAGTACATTCATGTTGTTGGTGGGATTGAAAATTGGTACTACTCTGGAAAGCACTTTGGAAATTTCCTTGAAAAACTAGAAATGGACCCACCATTTGGCCCAGCTATCCTACTCTTTGGTATATATCCAAAGGATTTAAAATCAGCATCCTACAATGATACAGCCACATTGCAGCACAATTTGTGATAGCTAAGCTATGGCGCCTACAAAGGTGCCCTTCAAAGATGAATGGATAAAGAAAATGTGGTATATACACACAGTGGAGTATTACTCAGCCATAAGGAAAAATGACTTTATGGTATTTGCTGGCAAATGGGTGGAACTGTGGCTATCATGCTAAGATAAGCCAGTCTCAAAAGGCGAAGGTCGAATTTTCTCTCGGATATGCAGAAGCTAATCCAAAATAGGGAAAAGAACAGAGGAATAGACAAAGGGAAGGAAATAGAAGGAGGGATGAGATGTAAAGTTCACAGAATGAAATCAGACTCGAAGTTCCTAAGTTCGTATGTGAATATACCGTAGTGAATCTCATCAACATGTGCATCAGTAAGACACTAGTTAAAAATGTTAGTGAATAGTATAAAGATCAGTAAAGTGAACAAAGGGTGGGAGGAAAGAAGGGGAAAAACTGGGGACTGAATTAGAATAAGTAATACTCCATGCTTTCATAATTATGTTATTGTATATTCTACTGTCACATGTATGTAAAAACAACTAATACAAAAATACACAAAAAAATACAGTCCTGGAATGAGAAAAAGTAAAATAGGATGTATTCAGCAAGAAACAACTGGAGGATATAAAAACAAAATCTTAAAGGCGAAGGTAGAAGAAAACTGCAATGTATATATAAAATACCAGGTTCCTGGATGGAAGCACTATATTTTCTTATGAATAAGGCTGCTGTATTGCTGCCTGTGGTACTTTTGTTAGCTAGGATGGTTCCAGTGCTAACTTAACATTGACAAAGCAGGCCATGAGAAGGATTTCCAGTGATGTTTAACCACAGAAGGTATCTCTGACTGTCATTGCAGCTATGACTACAATCTAAGGTCATCCATAACTTGTGTTTTCTGTTTGGTCCTCTAAAAGCCTGGACTCCAACATTAAATTCTTTTAATAAATTTAGGAGATGTGTACACTATTAATTTTTTCCAATAAGGACCTAAATGCAATTTACAATTGGAGCTGATGTTTTTGTATAGCAATTCTCTCTAGATGCAACCCTAATTCTAGGTGACCGAAAGGACATACTTAAAAAATGCTTGTGGGCCTAAAGATTATTCTGCTAATAAAAACATTCAAAATTTGACTTTGGTCAATCAGGAAGATTTATTTTTCCTCTCATTTGATATAGATGGAGTCTCAGAAGACCATTGTGTTGCATGCACTGCAAGACACCATGGTGCAAAACGACAGGCATTTTATAATTCAGCTGTTACCAACTGATGTGGTCGAAATATCTCCAGCAAAAGGTAAGAGAAATTTGGAAATTAAAAAGTAAAGGGCTGGAGTGGTGGCTCGGTGGTTATGGCACTTGGCAGGCATGCATGAGTACGCGAGTTCAAACCCCAGCACCCATGTACACAACGAAGTGTCAGAGCAACGAAAGCCATGTGAAAAACTCAAAAATTGATTCTGTCTGCCTCTCTCCTTTTTTTTTTTTTAAAGGTAGACTAAACACAACCCGTTAATCAGTAATTACAGTGATAGGCAATGTCAGGTTTTCTAATTCCTTCATGTTTGCTAAACCGTGAAGATATAGTTTTCTACTCATATTCAAGGTAAAGAATTTTTTAAATTAAAATTGTAATACCCAATGTTGATAAGGTTATTGGTCAGAGATTTCATACTGCTTAGCTTTGACTTTTTAAACAAAACATTTTGTGTGGCAACATTTATAAAATGAAATATAGAAGCTTCCTAAACAGGACGATACTAGAAGAATAGTTAAATGTTTAAATGCGGCAGTACACTATGCAACCATTCAATATATGTGGCAGAAAAATAATTACATTAAAAATGAATACAATTACACACATAATTGTTATGTTAGTAAAACGTGCCTCAGAACTACATGCTCAGTGCAATCCCATTTTTATCATGTGCATTTCCATGTCATTTTGTTTTGGTAGTGTTCATAATTGAGCATGCTAGGCAAGTACTCTAATGGGCTTGTCTTAAATGAGTTTGGAATTATTTATTTGAAATATTAATGGTGTTTTTTGATTACCTATGTTTTCTAAACATGTATAATGTTCACATATTGCTTTTATAATGCATTATTTTAAAACCACGTGTTTGATTTGTAGTCTATACCTATTTTCACCTGAAACTAGTAACTAGATATTTTGACATTTCGGAAACGGTTATCATGATTCTCATTTGCCTATGGTCTATATGATTTCTTGCTTAGATCTGTAGACAATATTTCCCCAAAAACTTTTTTATTGTGTGTTCTACGAACAATAACAGTAAAAACTGGCTCAGAAACTTTAATTATAAAAACTTATTGTTGTTATATGTCTTTTTGCCATCAAAACTCCATCCTATACATGGGTCTAGTAGAAAACTTTAGCATCATTGTATGTACTTCGGGTAGTTATCCTTTCTGTGTTGTATATTATCTTCAACTTAGGTAGTGCATCCATAATCATTCGGGGAGAAAAGGGGGCATCAGGAGAAGTTGGGATACCTCCATCATCTAGGAATGTTCTCATTGGGGAGCCCTCAGTGAAATATAATGGAACTGCTATCATTAGGTAAGAGCTTCAGGATATTTCTTTGCTTATGTGGGGTTATGACATTCCATTTAAAGAATTATCCTTAGGTTGCCATTCTCAGTGCCTACATAGTGTTTATGCATCATCATTTTATATAGAGGTAGCATCATCTGGAGAAGCTACTTGCTTTAGACTGAAGTCGAAGTTAGATCCCCAGGTTTCAGGCTAGAGGATGATTTGCATAACCTACACCAAGGAAAATAGATGGAGCTGAGATCAGTAGGTCCTTGATTTCAGCCCTATTCTATCACTGAATATGCAATACAAGAGTTACTTCATCTCTGCACACTTGTGAGCCTTGGCTAAAAAACAAAATAAAACAAAAAAACATTCCTTAGAAAATCATCAAGATCAAATATTTTGATTCTAAACATATAACTAAATTAGTATGCTCATAGGCAAAGTTTGTTTGTCCCAGATTTTCTCATGAGGAATGGAGACAACCTCAATGAAGTAGCTAGTCTTGACTCAATATTTTATCATTTTGATGGCTATCTAAAGGTGGTTCTTTATCCTTTTCCGTTAGCATGCACATGTTTGAAGTGCTTACTATTCTTTGGAGAACTTTGTTAGGCAATTCATGTTTTTCATCCTGTATATTAATTAAAAATCTGTAATTCCTTCATTTTATTCCCTTAAACCTCCCACTGTTAACATCTGTTTTTTGTCAATATTCTTAAGATACATTTACACTAGTTCAGCGCTTTCTAAGTACTTTCTTTTGATTTATAGCTGATAGATGAGTTTAGTTCAAAGCATAATGTTCTTGAAGTAAATGAAAATTGGTTACTGTTCAAAGACACAACAAATATTTAGGAGAAGTACCAGCAATAGAAATGTGTTGAATATACGTTAATGTATTCTTACAGCCTTTTTCGTGGCCCAGCGATCTGGGGAGAGGTCACCGTGTTCTGGAGGATCATCCCTCCTTCTCTGGGGGAATTTGCTGAAACAACAGGGAAACTGACAATGCGGGATGGACAGTCTGCAGCCACTGTAGTAATACAGGTATCAGTGGTGCTGGCTTTTGCTATGCCCTTTGTTCTGTGTGTCTGGTGTTGGGGTGGGGTATGAGGAGGAGGTTCATATTGTAGAGTCTTGCTGCTGTTTCCGTGAAAGGTATTTATCTTTAAGTTTTATAGATTTTACTGTGAGTGACTGTTTTCATCCCTCTCTAGGCTTTGAATGATGATATTCCTGAGGAAAAGTCTTTCTATGAGTTTCAACTCACTGGAGTCAGTGAGGGGGGCGTCCTGAGTGCCTCCAGAAGCAAGGCTAACATCACCATGGTGGCCAGTGATGCTCCCTATGGACGATTCACCTTTTCACATGAGCTGCTTCGAGTGTCAGAAGAAGCAAAGGAGGTATGGTGTGACATGCTTAAAATCTTAATATTGTTTTGCTTTTGATATTGTGAATGATATTTGAAATGCTTTTTCTTGTTAGTATTGGAAAGTTTTTGCAAGGAGATTTAATTGCTCCTAACATCATTGTTTTAATACATAACATACTTTTATAAGTTCTTGTTTAATTTCAATATAATCCTGGTAAATAGAGTTTTTAATTAGAGATAATGTTGTCTGGTAGATTAGACATCCAGATCAAATGAGAAAATGCTTCCACGTAGGTTAATGTCACGGTCATCCGTTCCGGTGGATATTTTGGCTCAGTGAGACTCTGGTATGAGACTGTGAGCGGGACAGCAGATGCCGGCGCAGATTTTGTTCCTGCATCAGGGGAGCTCCTTTTTGAAGCCAGAGAGACGATGAAGTGTCTGCATATTGAAATCCTTGATGATGACCATCCTGAAGGCCCTGAGGAATTTTCTGTAGCACTTATAAAAGTGGAACTCCAGGGGAGGTAAAGAGAAGAGAAAATGAGAAAAAAGGAAAGAGGGAGAGAGAATGGATACAAGCTAACATGTAGACAGTAATGCTGAGTGGACAACTGGGTTTTCCCTGCTCTTTCTCAGACTTGTGTGACATTAAAACCGATCATGGGAAGGAAATTATGAAAAAAATTAGCTGTTGTTTTTTGCAGTTTTCTGAATTATGATTTCCCCCCTGAATGTGCAGTCTGTGGTTCTGGTCTGTGAATTCATTCAGAGCAGCCAGGAATTGAGCACAACATGGTGTCTAGTAATTTGGTGAGGAAAGAGCCTAATCATTCTCTAGGTCACAGATCTACTGGGGTGACAGAATTTGCTTTCCCCTGTTGTTTTTCTACCTGTGAAAGGACTGGAGGGAGGGACATCTCATTGTGTAACTGAAGGCTGTATTGTCTTCTCAAGGGCAAATGAGGTAGATGTTGCCCCAACCCCAGTTTTAATGCAGCGAAGTTCTTGAGCCAAAGTTGGTTGGCTGTTAAATGTGCACTATGTTTTCAGTGAAGATGAAAAGCTCCCCATCATGAGTCTCTTTCATTCCCTGGTTTGATGGAGCCAGTTGAATTGACAAGATGCAAAACACCCTTAGCCCAACACTTCAGTACCCAGCGTTGAGCAGACAGCTTACACAGGACCCAGGAAGAGGTCCTTCCATTGCCATAGTGTTCACATTTATAGAAATCTAAAAGTTTTCTTGTACATGAAAATAGTTTTGCATTTGTTATATAATATCATGCCTTAAAAACTTTTTAAACTAATATATTTCTCTCAGTGACTTAGGTAGAAGGTACCTTATCCCAATTTTGGGAAACAGAGTTTTGGGTTGATAAATCTTTAATTTCCTAGAAATGATTTGATATCTGGTAATGGGAATGAATTTCTACACATACTAAATATGTTGAAAGTCAGACTGGTCACCACTTGAATTAAATAAAAGCAATTTGGAAGAAATAGCTAATTCAATATGAGATCATATTTATTATTGATTATAACTAGGTCTTGAAGATTTTTGCCTTCTTGGCTACCCTTTTAAAAAGTGTAATATCTACTTAAGTTTAGTTCTGGGCAAGAAGTTTTTCCTTTTAGATTTCTAAATTTCCTTGGGTCTGAAAAAAGAAAGTAGTATAACCTAGTGTGTTTCCCATTTTGCCTGTTTGCTAGAATTCTTACTTGCTTTGATGTTAGTATGGTGTAGCTAATCTACAACCCATCTCAGAGTACTAATAACTGTTATTCTTATCATTTAATATTTGAATCCTCTACCAGTTTTAAACCTTTCAAAACAAGGTAGGATTTAAATACCAGGTAAACAGAATTTGAGAATTGTAGGAAAGACTAAAATTGTTCACTATCATTTTTTATCTTTAAAAATCAAAATGACATAAAGTCTGCTAAGTCAAAACTTGTCTGACAGGAATAGCATTTATCTAAAAAAAAAAAAAAAGTCTTTTGTAGAAATGTTTTCCTACAAGTAAACTACTATTAAAATGTTTTCTTAAATCCTGATGGTTTAGCTTGAAATTTAATTAGTGACAAGACACTCATTGCTTTAAAGTAACCTTCTTACCCTGGCACTGCAAATATCACAATTGCCTGGTTTACTCTCTGTGAGTTTCCTGGGCCCATTACTGAAGGATGTGCTCAGAAGTGATCCCCAGAGTTTTGTTTATTACAGCTACTTCCAAATTTCCTAATAGTTTTACTGTGTTCATATTGCCCAAGTTTAGTGATTTTATGTTAGCATTGGTTTCACGCAGGCACCAATAATTGGGAGCAGCACAAAAATATTTTTTAAGACATCATTAAAATAAACTGTTTTTAGTGTTGAGGATTATATCTTATAGTACTTAACTGAACAAAGTTATAAGCACTAAAAGGATCTTTTGTTTCATGCTAAGCCATTATTTATTTTATTTTGTTGTATTTTAAAATTTTATTTCTCATGACTTTCCAAGCGGATATAATTTTACCATCCAAGAAAATGGACTTCAAATAGATCAACCTCCTGAAATAGGAAACACCTCTGTTGTTCGAATCTTAATAATGAAAAATGATAATGCAGAAGGCATCATTGAATTTGACCCAAAGTATAGTACTTTCAAAGGTAGGTCCAGGTAGCTTGTAAGTTTTCTACCATTTTCTTAATTACAAAGTACCTGAATGTGCTATTGAGTTTGAATTTATGTATGTAAAATTTGGTTTCATGGGTATGTGTGTGTGTGCACACATATATAACTTTATATTTTTATATTTACTAATTTTGCAAATATATTTTCGATTATCTTGTAGTCTTGAACTGTTCTGTATATGGCAAATCCAAATGGTTAAGAACAAGTAAATCTAGAAAAATTATGTTTAATCTTAGGATTATTGAGCTGTTTCTGTTTTAAGCATTTTTATGAAAACCTCTCTAACTTATTTAATGTTTAATTTCTTATGTGATAAGAAATAAGCAAATATTCACTTTTTAGTGAACAATTGCCTTTGAAATGACTGTTACTGGTCTAGATGCGGGTAGTGTCTGGACCTTGATCTTGCTTTCTGGAAACAGTTCCTAATACCAGCTTCCCAATACTGCCACTTCCCTTCCGAAGAAGCTGAATACAGAGAATATGGCTATAACTCTTTCTAGATAAAGAGACAGCTCCCTTTCCAAGAATTCATTTTATTGAAAGGAAAAATATAACTTTAAAAATTAACATATTATCTTACTTGTGCAATTAATTTATTGGCTTCATTGCTTCTGTCAGAATTCTTTGGTTATCTAGACATTTTTAAAGTTCATCAAAAAATCACTTTAGGAATTAGTTTATAATGACTTAATGTGTAAGTCATGAAAGACATTACTATTTTGTGATCTTTAGTCCACAATTAGTAAAAGTTGTATTGAATTTTTGCATCAAGAAATAAATAGGACTTAGATCTTTTTTTTCTTATTTCCTGATTTCTGATTGATTTTCTTTCTTTGGGAGAATCTTGGGTAATTCATATTTGTATATAATTATATAAGTGCAGTTTATATATCCATAGGTATGTGAACTATATTAGATGATATTTTAATATTCAGAGGTTAATTTAGCTCAAGAAGAAATAAAGATTTTTAAATGAATTTTTAAATTGAAATCAGGCACCAAGGATTCATTTTCATATTCACAGTGTATTTTATAAGACCTGAAAATATAACAGAATTTACATGTAGACTTTTAAAATAATTATATAAACAGCATACTTTTCATTTATTTATACTATTCATATTTCAACTAAATATGTAGAAGCAGTTCAGAATGGTGTCCTTGGAGTACATATTTTAAGTGTTTTTCACGTCCAGCTAACATTGTAAAGCAAATCGTATATCTGTATGTAGCACACAGAGAAAGAATGCCTGTGCTAATGATAAAATATGTTGTTTTGATTCTGACCTTTCTGTTCACTATAACTTTCAGCATCTAACAAACTACATTCCTCCTTTTAAAAAAGTCATAAAATTTTCACTAATCATTTTGAAGTGATAAATGAATTACAGAAAAACCAAGTGTTTGCCTTGTCACATGATGTTTAATTGCCTAGTTTAATTTGTCTAAGTTTTGTAAAAGTTGATTGCTTTGTCTGGTATACCAGTTAATTCCCAGTTCCTGTTACAGTGCAGGAGGAGGTCAGGGTCATCTCAATCCCAGTGGTGAGGCTGCACGGAACTTATGGCCTTGTGACAGCTGATTTCGTCTCTCAGAGCTCCTCTGCTGTTCCTGGAGGTGTCAGTTATATGCTGCACGGCAATTCAGTCACCTTTCAGCATGGGCAGAACTTAAGTTTTATAAATGTCTCCATCATTGGTGACAGTGAAAGGTTGGTAATCCAGGAAATAGTCTGGGCATATTTATAAGGATGATATTTTAATCTGACTCTAACATATGTTTTGTACCAATGATGCATGTGCCTGTTGAGAAATAGCAGATGAAAGACTTTGGGGGCGGGTAATGGGGTTAGGGAAAGGGGCCAGGAGATCACTGTGGTTGTATATGTCATTTCTTTTCAAATAGAAAAAATAATTTCTATTCTTCTAGACTTAAACAGTCAAATAAGAATATGGAAACATCCTTCAATTCACTGCCTTAAGCCTTAATCAACTAAAAAGAGGGAAGGAAAGTCTAATAGCTGTCCTAGGTTATGTAATATTGACAATCATTCATGTTTTCAGCAAGCACCCTTTTTTCCCATTCGGTGTGTGACTACTGTGCTTTGAATATGTATGATCAATTTGGAAAATGACTAGCTATTTGGATTTTACAAGTATTTTAATATGTTTAGACTCAGAATTGCTCCTTCTTGCTCTGCAGTGAATTTGAGGAGCCTATTGAAATTCTACTCACTGGAGCTACTGGTGGAGCGATCCTTGGGCGCCACCTAGTGAGCAGAATCACAATCACCAAGATTGATTCTCCCTTTGGTACTGTAAGATTTCTCAATCAAAGCAAAATTTCTGTTCCTAACCCCAATTCCACAATGATTTTATCCTTGGTGCTGGAGCGGACTGGAAGACTCTTGGGAGAGATTCAGGTAGAGCTATTCTTCCTTTGGTTTTTAAAATAACTTTTGATAGACTGTGTATGATGTTGGATTTTCTTCTCCAAATATATGTATTCATTCATTCACAATCAATAAATAGTATGTATTAAGTGTAAAGTGGCTTGTCTGTCAGGTGAGGTACATAAAAGTGTATGGGGCATCCATCTGTCCTTAAGGAGCTCTTGAGAGAAAGCTAAATATTAAATGAATGATTCTTTTTAATATACATATTTTTATTAGTGTTATAGTTTTACATAATGATGGGATTAGTTGTCGCATATTCCTAGATGCACACAAATCAGCAATATGATTTGTTAAATACCTCCCCACACACCCCTCTACCTCCCTCCTCCTGTCCCCTGATCCCCTTGCCTTTCTTCTTGGTCCTATATTGTTCCTATAAAAACCAAATACAATGACATAATTCTTATACCTATGGAGAACATTTTATATGTATATGACTATAGTATATACAGTGACATTTATAATTCCTTGGACTGTACCTTGCTTTATCTCAGTTCCAATATTTTCCCTTCTCCTACCTTCCTATCATCGCTTGTTATTCTTAAAAATATTTGACAATAGGATTAAACATTTATGTATTTGTATAGGTATGTTGCATAGCTTCTTCAAATATCTTATGAAGTATCTTACAACTTTATCTCATAAATATTAACATTTGGCATTTTTGTTCCATGGATCTAATACATGAGTTTGTCTTCCTTACTCCCAAGCCTGGGTTTAGGTCTAGCCTCCACAAATGAGGGATACCATTCAGCCCTTGACTTTCTGGGTTTGGCTAACTTCGCTCAGCATGATTTCTTCCAGTGTCATCCATTTACCTTCAATAGTTGCGATATCATTGTTTCTAATAGCTAAGTAGAACTCCATTGTGTGTGTGTGTATGTGTGTGTATGTGTATGTATATATATAAATAATCAGAGCTTTTGGATCCATTCGTCCAGTGAGGGGCATCTGGGTTAGTTCCATAATTTAGCTATTGTAAATTGAGCTGTTGTGAACATAGATTTTGCTGTGTCACTGTAATGTGCTGATTCTAACTCTTCTGGGAACATACCCGGAAGAGGGCTAGCTGGGTCATATGGTGGATCCAACTCTAAGTTTTTGAGGAGTCTCCACACTGCTTTCTA